>APFE031522022.1:107421-125735 GCA_000404065.3 Pinus taeda | reverse complement strand
AATAATAATTATTATCACTTATGGGCATTTTTCAACCACATTTACTAATGTGGTTATGCATGTGATTGATTGATATATGTAGATAGGCCTATATCAACCACATTTATTTAAATAATTATGGTTGTGCTAGTATAAATAAAATAAATAGATAATGAAAATTAAAATTAATAGTAGAACTTAGCTTTCAGATTTAATCAAGCTAAACATATAATTAGGAAAATTGCTCTAGGATTTTCATTATGCAATTCCTATCCACACCAAGAGAGTCGGTAACCAGGTTGTTGACCTTACAGAAAATTGGGAATGCTCGAATGTAGGAAGACAACTAGATGTCACCTGGGCCATGGCCATGGTGGACGAAGAACTTCAAAATCTAACTAGTATACTAGATCAAGATGTGACAACAAACTAGGAAAACATTCTTAAAGTAAGGATGGATTCTCTGATGGGGGTGACTAGATGGCATAGGAATCCAATGAGATCCATGCCAAGCCATAACTCGAGATGATAGAATTAATTGAACCATTAGGATGGCATGTCTAGGTGGGCATTTCTTAGGATAGTTATCTCCTTTATAGGTGGGTGTCTCCTCTTTGTTATATCATTCATGTTTATAAAGTAACTAAGAGGAAGCAGGTATTACCTTTTGTGCGGCTCAAGGATAGAATCTCTCGAGAAAGGATTTTTAGCTACTCATTACCCCAGAAATTTGCTAACTCCCTCCTCCTCTAAAATTTATTATTGGATTTCTAGGTTGGAAATTTTTAGCAGGGTAATACCTTTGGATCAAGATTCCTGTTGAGGGAAAAGGGGAATTCATAGATATAAATTTCCCATGCTTAATTTGAATACTCTTACCTATCATCCCTAGGGATGGGAGTTGTATCTTCCTCTAGGGGGAAGGATTCTGACCAAACTTCAATTATACGCCTTTCCCTGTCACTGGGTTTTGTTACAGAAGGGGTGAGATGGATAAAGATGTTTGATTAGAATCACAAATTGTGATAGAGATATTTTAAGCTCCTCTTGCAAAATTTTAATTATACTTGTTCTTGCCATCTATTAGGTGAACAACCAAATTTGCTGACAATATTGAAACCTCATCAAAGAGCTCATTGTGTATGGTTGAGATAAAAGTGCTTAGGCCCAGACAACAAAGCCAAGATATGAGATTGGGGCAGATTTATAGAGGATAAAACCACTATGCATAAGGACATGGCTTGCCTCAACTCACACTCTTGACATGACACAGGGAATAGGGTTGGAGCTTTTGGCCATGGTAGAGGTCGTGGCAGAGGTCGAGTACAGGACCGTGAACTAGATATATGATATAATGAGACCACTTCCAAATAGACGTGAAATGAGGTTGGAAAAATGGAAGAATAGGCTGCAAGTGATCGAGGCCCTTTATCTGATGCCAAATTACTTATGGAATTTGTAGATCTAGTGGAAGACCCTAATTTCACTAGAGGCAGATGCAATCTCTTCATCTAGGCATTGTTCATCTATTGGAACATTAAATATTTGCTAGAAAAGGTCTTGACAGAAAGAAAGCATGATCTTCACGACATTACCACCAATTTGGCTGAGATAAGGAGAGATCAACAACACTTGAGGTTCCATATGTTTCAACTCCACAACAGAATTGCCATAATAGAGAAGCATATCCCATGCATTGTTGCATCAGTTCAGCTAGTTTCCAGTGTTACAGACCCAACATCGATTGATTCCTTTGGTAAAGAGTTCATATGTTTTCATGTCTGTAGGTCTAGTCTCTAGGCTAGGATCTAGTAGATGGATGGACGATCATGTCTCTTCTATTTTTATTTTTCAACTTCCCCAAACTTATAGATTTTGGAATAGATATTTAGTAAATAAATGGTCAACAGACTTGGTTTAACATTGGGTAAGTTGATACCATTTGAAACATAATGTGTTGCTCATGCAAAATATTTTTTGGCTAAGAGAAGGAAACATTAGACAACTTGAAAAGGAAAAAATCATAATTATAATTTCTATATAATATAATTAATTAAAACAAAAAATAAAAATAAAATGAATTAAATCCAACCTAAAAATATAAGCTTCAAGAAATTAATAATAATCATATAAAAATTATTACTACTTATATAAAGATAATAGATAATATATTATAATATACATAAATATATAATAATAATAAATATAATAATATTTATAAATTTATAGGAATAAAGACAAAGTCGATAACAATATTTAATTAAAAATATTACATTGATTTTAATAGATACAAAAAAATTATTTCTATGAAATCTTATAAATAAATATTAAAAATTAAGATATATTATTTAATCTTTTCTAAAATAAAGGGGAGGATAACAATATAATATATAATATATATATATTAAATATATATATATATATATAATATAAAAGATATTAATACAAAAATAATTTCAATAGTTATCATTATATTTAAAAAATTAAAAAAAAAAATATTTCATAAAAAATCAAATCACCCTCCTAAATTGGAAAATATTTTTTTGCTTAAATGTCTAGATAGATGGTTAAGAATTAGTTTCATTTTTTATTTTATTGGTTATTGTGAGTTTTTTTCAATAAGAATAATTAAATAATAACGATATAGTATTATTAATTTTACAATTAAGTTATTTTATATGGATGTGTGGTTTAGGGTCACATTATATCTAGAGAATTGTGGAGGAAGATCGAGTTGATCTAAAAGAAATTTATAACCTACAACCTCAAGATTAAAGGTAATAATCCCTATCTTATCCTCTTGATTGAAGCTAGTGTTTCCCCGATGAAAGCATCACTATATTTCACTATCTGATGTATAAGAAGAAACTTTACAATATGGAAACCAAGAGTTTCCCCAAAATTGCTTTTGACTCTAGCCAAAACCACCACCTCCAGCTCAAGCAAGGTTGGTACAAAGATGTCCAATCTTGGCTCCATTATGGGCACATAAAGGAGGAGATCAACTTGGAGAGTAAGGATAATATTAAAAATGCTATTACTTCAAAATTTGAGGATGAATTTTGGGATGATAAGGAACTAGAGGGGTAAAGGAAGCAAAGGTATTATATGGAGGTTATCAACATCACTCTCACTCTAGCTAACCAAACTTATCTCTTTGACTTGACTAGTAATAAGAAGAAAATGAACATTGCAAAGATAAGAACGAAGTCCCATGAGCTTCGAATTCCCAAAACATATTGGGATGAAAGAATTTGTCAATTGTGTGATATTAAGATGATTGAAGATAAACACTTTCTCTAGGATTGCTTGATTCATTCGTATTTCCAAAACATCTACCACACTACCAACCATGTTGACTTCTTCAGTCAGAAAAACTATAGTGAGTGATCTAAGAACACTTCATTCCCTTCTCTTTGATCATAGAAATAAAATATTAAAAAGTCTCAATTAATCTTTTACTTTCTTAAAATATTATAGAACTAATGGGTCTCAATGGACTTTAAACATCATCATTAACAGTAATTTGACAATTAATGTGAATTTGAATAAATTTCATTTAGACCCTCGGGATGCACAATAATAAATTCACATCAAATGTGTTAATTATTCATTAAAGTGATGAGACATTTCAACCACTTCCATACGAAAATCGAGGTGAGGTTGCAAGGTAAAACCTTGGGGAATGTTTTATTCAAACATAATAGATTTCCAATTGGGAGTTAATTTTAAAAAAAATAAAAGAAAGATAAAAGAAAAGTATGGTTGGCACACAAACTGGTAAATAAAATATTTTATCTCTAGTCACAACAGAAGCCACTCGGGTAGTCAGGAGTTGGCATGCTAGTAAATTCAATGTTTTTCCACCAGTCACCACATCCCTGACGTTCAGTGTAGTTTGGGTAAGATGGACATTGATATTTGGGAGGTCGTTTCTGTATAACGTTCCTTCATTTTATTCAAGTATGTTTCATGACTCATTGTAGTCAGGAGTCAGAAGGTAGGAAACTTATGCAATCATAAAATACAAAGGTCTGACTTCTGACTTCCAACTCACATATTTGATTTTTATTTTTATTTTTATTTTGTGTTGCAATTTTTTATTTTTTTGAAAAAAGATAACTATTTACAAAAAGAAGGGGAAAATAGAGATAATTCTAACACATCCGTTTATTATCTTTATACATTAAAATACTGACTTCATATGGAAATTCATCATGCTAAACCATGGTCGAGCATGCTCAAACATCGCATACTTAGGGTTTATATATGTTCACTTTATAATACTAATCGGTTGAGTTTAATATTAATCCCTTGGGTTTGTAATCCGTTTGTTTTTTTATTATTGGTCCCTTGGGTTTATTATTTTTTGGGGTTTATAATATGACTTCCTTGGCTTTATTAATTTAATGATTGATGTTTGTAGCATTTAATATTATTCACAGGGTTTATAAAAAAAATTGCAAGGTTTAATATTATTTAAAGGGTTCGGGGAATGTTTTATTCAAACATAATTGATTTCCATTTGGGAGTTAATCTATAGAAAACTAAGGAAAACTAAAAGAAAATGATGGTTGGCATGTGGTGGCCTGGGTGTAGGCGATATAGACAAACACCCAAATCCTAATATAATTTCTTCTAACTCTAGTTGAAATTCTCTTTCTCTTTCAATTGGTGTATCAGTCATCAATTGTTAGATTGACTGCTTCATGAGATTCCCCTTTTTCTACAAATCAACACTCTTTCCTTCTTAATCACCCCAACCATTGTTATCAGGCACAAACTGTATCATAGGTCTATTTTTCTCTATGGGAACTATAATCCCATAGGAATTATATTGGTAGATTATCGTTGCTTTAAAACAAATAAAATGCGTTAAAAACGCAATATACACAAGCGGAGGGCTTTCGTTCCAAAGGAACGAAAATACACTTTAAGTGCCTTATTGTCACTATAGAGTTAATTCTAAAGAATTACACTATCGACACTTTAATTTCAAGGAATGTGTTTAACGCAATTAACACTATTGGCGATAACCATCGACCCTTTCAATGCTCATTCCTCTAATACTATAACACATGGTATTATCGGAGATCGCAATTGGTGATTCCAATATTCTTAAGGCTTGCACCTCCCAGTTCGATCCGGTGATGTGATAACAATCACGAACCTGACAACCTTTCCACTCTTCTTTATAGTGTTTTGGGTCCGGGCTGTCGGAGTTTCGAACTTCGGCAGTTTAGCTCTATTATGCTCCCACTCATCAATCTGATAAAGGTTTCAAACCCGACGAAAGTATAGTCCAGAGGTGATAATATTTCAGGTACGGAACTCTACTCCGGCTAAGTATTTTCATGATTTCCTGTGTAAAACAGAGTTTTGCCTGTGGAACCCTGTAAAGCAAATAAAGAAGCCACACTCACCAATATGAGGGAAACAACTGCCATTTTAATTGAAAACTTAAGGCCAAATCATTGGTATTAAAACTCACAAGAAAAGAACCAAATTGATACACGCATACAATTACCAGTTTAATAGAGAACCATCAATTTAGATGCACAGAGAGAGGTTTTGAAGATGACAATGTCTCCGGGATTGACTTACTCAGAGAAGTCCCATTATTTCCTTTAAAACATAATAGATAAAGCTTACTTAGTCTTTATCTCTTACAAAAGCATGCCAATTTCATAAAGTGATTAAATAAATTATCCATAAATCTTATTGCAGCTTATCCACAAGCGATTATTACAACATGGTTTTATTCTTAAATTCTATCCTTATCTTAAACTAGAAAAGCATGGAAATTGATGGCTAAAGGACCCCACTCCTTTGCCTGTAGATTTTTTGGATTTTTGGAATAAGTTTGAAGATTTTTCCCTCCAAGTCACATGCTCCTCCATCAAACTCCTGATGACAAAATTCTTCATGGGCTTCTATCCATGAGCTCATCTATAAAACTGCCCAGTTTCTATAACATGTTTTCTGTAACCCAAGTAGCTTCAGTTGTTGGTGGATCCTTCCATTTTACCAAATACTAGAAGTACTTTTCTCCCCTTTTTTTCTTAAACATCTTCTTATCCATAATTCTTTCTGGTTGCAATTCCTTTACTGTGGGTAATTGTTTTACCCAGTCAATCTCTTGTGTCTCTTGATCTTGTGGTATATCATCTGCAGTTTCACCTTCATACTTGTATTGGTCTGTAACATTAAAAATTGGTGATATTCCAACATCAGGGGGTAATTCAATGTGATGTGCATTTGCAGAAAATTTTCTTAACACTCTGCATGATCTAATTTTCTTGAACTTCAATTTGTTATACTCCCTCTTTGGAAATATTTCTTTTCTAAGGTGTGCTAACTCCAAATCTCCAACTTCAAAGTTCACCTCTCTTCTTCTCATGTCTGCTCTAGTCTTGTATTTGATGTTGCTATCATGCAGCTGTTGCTTCACTTGTTCATGTATTGCTTGCATTTCTGAAGAAAAATCTTCAGCCTCTGCACTTCTCATCTCTTCTTTTCCCAAGTTTCTCAATTCAGATATTCCTCTTGGATGCATTCCATAAACAATATGGAACGGACGCTGTCTTGTACTCTTGTTAGGTGATTCATTATATGCATATTCAGCTTGTGCCAAAACTTGATCCCATTGTTTTGGATGTTTTGCTGTAAGACTCCTTAAAAGACTACCCAAACTCCTGTTCACAACTCCAGTCTATCCATCAGTTTGTGGATGATAGGCAGAGATGAAACTTAGTTTAGTTCCCAACTTCTTCCATAATTTCCTCCAAAAATGTCAAAAAAATTTGGAATCCCTATCTGAGACAATACTCTTAGGAAACCCATGCAATCTTACAACCTCCTTAAAAAACAAATTAGCAATGTGAGAAGCATCAGTAGTTTTATAATGTGGAATAAAGTGTGCCATTTTTGAAAATTTGTCCACTATAACAAAATTGTATCATTACCTCTTTCAGTCTTTGGTAAGCCCAAAACAAAATCCATACTTACCATATCCCAAGGTCTATCTGGAATTGGTAATGGAACATCCAAACCTGTGTTTTGGCTTCTCCCTTTGCATATTGATAGATTTTACAAGTTATTACATAATTTTCCACATCATATCTCATTTTTGGCCAGAAATAAAAAAATTTCAACTGTTCAAAAGTCTTCTCTTTGCAAAAAAGTCCTGCAGGTCCTCCACTATGTTTTCCTTTGTTTAAATTCTCCCTCATTAAACAGATTGGTATACACAGCTAATTTCTCTTAAACAACAGTCCATATTGTAAGAAATAATCCAACCATTTACTCCTATCCATCAAAACATGATTCTTACAAGTTTCAAATGCATGTTTAAAATCTGAATCTGTCTCATATAATTCTTTAAGAAAATCAAATCCTCACACTTGAATTTGACTCTCTTGCAGTAATATATTTCTCCTACATAAGGCATCTGCAACTTTATTTGATTGGCCATTTATATGTTTCAAAACAAAATGGAAACCTTGAAGATACTCTACCCATTTAGCATGTTTTTGGCTACTGCATAATATATTGTAGTGCATGGTTATCTAAGTAAAGGATGAATTCCTTTGACATTAGATAATGCCTCCATTTCTTCAATGATTGTACAACTGCATAGAACTCCTTATCATAAGAAGAATACTACTTCTTTGAATCATTTAGCTTTTCACTAAAATAGGCTATAGGTCTATCTTCCTGAATTAAAACACCTCGAATTGCTTCTCTGTTGGCATCACACTTCACTTAGAAAGGCTTACTAATATCAGGAAGAACCAAAATAGGATTTTCAGTGATCTTCTTCTTTAACAGCTGAAAATTTCTTTCTGCTTCAGCAGTCCATCTAAATGGTCATTCATATTTCTTTATGGTCTCAATAATAGGTGCATTGACATTACTAAAATTCTTGATGAAGTTTCTATAAAAGCTAGCAAGACCATGAAAAATTCTTACCTCAAAGACACTTTTGGGTGAAGGCCACTCCATGATTGCCTTGATCTTCTCTGGATCCATTTTGAGCCCTTCAACAGAAATAACAAAACCCAAGTACACTAGCTCCTCTTTCATGAATGTACACTTCTTCAAATTCAGCAACAATTTCTCTTGTTGTAGCCTTGGTAAGACATAATTCAGATGTCTCATGTGCTCCTCCTTAGACTTGTTGTAAATTAATATATCATGCAGATATACTTTTACAAATTTACAAATAAACTCTTTAAAAACTTCATTCAGGAGTCTCATAAATGTACTTGGTGCATTTTGACAACCCAAAAGGCATTACTCTCCACTCATACAATCCCTCATTTGTCTTAAAGGCAGTTTTCCACTCATCCCTGTCTCTTATCCTTATCTGATGATACCCACTTTAACATCTAGTTTTTGAAAAATACTTTGCTCCACACAAGCAATCCATTAAATCTTCAATTATAAGTAAAGGAAATATGTACCTGATTGTGATTTTATTGATAGCTCTTGAATCTATACACATTCTCCAGCCTCCATATTTCCTTGGATTCAACACTGTTGGTGCTACACAAGGACTCAAACTTTCTCTGATCAGCCCTTTGTTAAGAAATTCTTGCACCTGCTTCCTAACCTCTTCATTTTCTGTAGGAATCATTCTATAAGTTGCTTTGTTAGGTAGACTTTCTCCAAGAATCAAATCTATATGATGGCTAATTCTTCTAATGGGTGGTAACTCATTAGGCAAATCATCAACAATAATATCACAATAGTTCTCCAACATTTCTTGAATTTCAATGGGTAAATCCGAAACTGTAGTAAAAGTCATTATTATCTTGGGCTTGCAAATTACAACAAAATTTACCCCATTCTCTTCAATCTGCTTCAAGTATTCCTTCCCTCCTAGTAACAATGTTTTTGGATCAGTCTTCTTCCCTGAAGGATCTTCTTCTTACAGAGGTAGTAACATATGATTGACACCATCCTTTCTAAAGTTGTAGGTGTTTCTATTCCCATCATGGATAGCACCTCTGTCATATTGCTAGAGGTGATAATATTTCAGGTCTAGAACTCTACTCTAGCTAAGTATTTTCACGATTTCTTGTGTAAAACAGAGTTTTACCCGTGTAACCCTGTAAAGCAAATAAAGAAGCCAAACTCGCCAATATGAGGGAAACATTATCTAAAAGCTTCAAATACAACGTTAATTGAAAACTTAAGGCCAAATCATTGGTATTAAAACTCAGAAGAAAAGAATCGAACTGATACACGCATACAATTATCAATTTAACAGAGAACCATCAATTCAAATGCACAGAGAGAGGTTTTGAAGATGACAATGTCTTTGGGATCGACTTACTCAGAGAAGTCCCATTATTTCATTTAAAACATAATAGATAAAGCTTACTCAGTATTTATGTCTTACAAAAGCATGCCAATTTTATAAAGCGGTTAAAGGAACTATCCATAAAGCTTATTACAGCTTATGCATAAGCGATTATTACAACATGGTTTTATTCTTAAATTCTATCCTTATCTTAAACTAGAAAAGCATGGAATTTGATGGCTAAAGGACCCCACTCCTTTGCCTGTAGATTTTTTGGATTTTTGGAATAAGTTTGAAGATTTCTCCCTCCAAGTCACATTCTCCTACATCAGACTCTTAATGACAAAATTCTTCATGGGCTTCTGTCTATGAGCTCATCTACAAAACTGCCTAATTTCTATAGCATGTTTTATGTAACCCAAGTAGCTTCAGCTGTTGGCAGATCCTTCCATTTTACGAAATACTGGAAGTACTCTTGTCCCCTTATTTTCTTAAACATCTTCTTGTCCAGAATTCTTTCTGGCTGCAATTCCTTTACTGCGGGTGATTGTTTTACCCAGTCAATCTCTTGTGTCTCTTGATCTTGTGTTGTATCATCTGCAGTTTCACCTTCATACTTATACAGGTCTGTAACATTAAAAATTGGTGATATTCCAACATCAGGGGGTAATTCAATATCATATGCATTTGCAAAAAACTTTCTTAACACTCTGCATGGTCCAATTTTGTTGAACTTCAATTTGCTATACTCCCTCTTTGGAAATATTTCTTTTCTGAGGTGTGCTAATACCAAATCTCCAACTTCAAAGTTCACCTCTCTTCTTCTCATGTTTGCTCTGGTCTTGTATTTGATGTTGTTATCATGCAGCTGTTGTTTCATTTGTTCATGTATTACTTCCATTTCTGAAGAAAAATCTTCAGCCTCTGCACTTCTCATCTCTTCTTTTCCCAAGTTTCTCAATTCAGATATTCCTCTTGGATGCATTCCATAAACAATATGGAGCCGAATTTGTCCTGTACTCCTGTTAGGTGAGTCATTATATGCATATTCAGCTTGTGCCAACACTCAATCCCATTGTTTTGGATGCTCTACTGTAAGACTCCTTAAAAGATTGCCCAAACTCCTACTCACAACTTCAGTCTATCCATCAGTTTGTGGATGACAGGTAGAGCTGAAAATTATTTTAGTTCCTAGCTTCTTCCATAATTTCCTCCAAAAATGTTCAACAAATTTGGAATCCCTGTTTAAGACAATACTCTTAGGCAACCCATGCAATCTTACAACCTCCTTAAAAAATAAATTAGCAATGTGAGAAGCATCACTAGTTTTATATCATGGAATAAAGTGTGCCATTTTTGAAAATCTGTCCACTATAACAAAAATTGAATCATTACCTCTTTGAGTCTTTGGTAAGCCCAAAACAAAATCCATACTTACCATATCCCAAGGCCTATCTGGAATTGGTAATGGAACATACAAACCTGTCTTTTGGCTTCTTCCCTTTTCATAATGATAGTTTTTACAAGTTATCACATACGTTTCCACATCATATCGCATTTTTGGCCAGAAATAAAATCTGTTCAACTGTTCAAAAGTCTTCTCTTTGCCAAAATGTCCTGCAAGTCCTCCACTATGTTTTTCTTTGATGAAATTCTCCCTCATTAAATAATTTGGTATATATAGTTGATTTCTCTTAAACAACAGTCCATCTTGTAAGAAATAATCCATCCATTTACTTCTATCCATCAAAACAGGATTCTTACAAGTTTCAAATGCCTCTTTAAAATCTGAATTTGTCTCATATAATTCTTTAAGAAAATAAAATCCTAACACTTCAATTTGACTCTCTTGTAGTAATATATTTCTCCTACATAAGGCATCTGCAACTTTATTTGATTGACCATGTATATGTTTAAAAAAAAATGGAAACCTTGAAGATACTCTACAAATTTAGCATGTTTCTGGCTAAGCTTTGGCTGCTACATAATATACTGTAGTGCACGGTTATCTCAGTAAAGGATGAATTCCTTTGACATTAGATAATGCCTTCATTTCTTCAATGACTGTACAACTACATAGAACTCCTTATCATAAGAAGAATACTTCTTCTTTGAATCATTTATCTTTTCACTAAAACAGGCTATAGGTCTATCTTCCTGAATTAAAACACCTCGAATTGCTTCTCCGCTGGCATCACACTTCACCTGGAAAGGCTTACTAAAATCATGTAGAACCAAAATAGGCTATTCAGTGATCTTCTTCTTTAACAATTGAAAATTTCTTTCCACTTCAGCAGTCCATCTAAATGGTTGTTCATCTTTCTTTATGGTCTCAATAATAGGTGCATTGATTTTACTAGAATTCTTGATGAATATTCTATAAAAGCTAGCAAGACCATGAAACCTTCTTACCTCAAAGACACTTTTAGGTGACCATGAAAACTTCTTACCTCAAAGACACTTTTAGGTGAAGGCCACTCCATGATTGCCTTGATCTTCTCTGGATCTATCTTCAACCCTTTAGCAAAAATAACAAAACCCAAGTACATTAGCTCCTCTTTCATGAATGAACACTTCTTCAAATTCAGCAACAATTTCGCTTGTTGTAGCCTTTGTAAGACTACCAATAAACTCTTTAAAAACTTCATTCATGAGTCTCATAAATGTACTTGGTTCATTTGACAACCCAAAGGGCATTACTCTCACTCATGCAATCCCTCATTTGTCCTAAAGGAAATTTTCCACTCATCCCCTTCTCTTATCCTTATCTGATGATACGCACTTTTAAGATCTAGTTTTGAAAAATACCTTGCTCCACTCAAGCAATCCGTTAAATATTCAATTCTAAGTAAAGGAAATGTGTACCTGATTGTGATTTTATTTATGGCTCTTGAATCTATACACATTCTCCAGCCTCCATATTCCTTTGGACTCAAGACTGTTGGTACTGCACAAGGACTCAAACTTTCTCTGATCAGCCCTTTGTCAAGAAATTCTTGCACCTTCTTCCTAACCTCTTCATTTTCTGTAGGAGTCATTCTATAAGCTGCTTTGCTAAATAGACTTTCTCTAGGAATCAAATCTATATGATGGCTAATTATTCTAATGTGTGGTAACTCATTAGGCAAATCATCAACAATAATATCACAATAGTTGTCCAACATTTATTGAATTTCAATGGGTAAATCCAAAATTATAGTAAAAGTCATTATTACCTTGGGCTTGAAAATTACAGCAAAATTTACCTCATTCTCTTCAATCTGCTTCAAGTATTCCTTTCCTCCTAGTAACAGTGTTTTTGGATCAGTCTTCTTTCCTGATGGATCTTCTTCTTGCAGAGGCAGCAACATATGATTGACACCATCCTTTATAAAATTGTAGGTGTTTCTTTTCCCATCATGCATAGCTACTTTGTTATATTTCCAAGGTCTTCCAAACAATATGTGACACACACCCATTGGCATCACATCACATACAATTTTATCTTTATATTTTCCCAACTAAATCTCCACTTCACATTGTTCATTCACTAACAGTTGATGTCCCTTTTGTAACCATGACATCTTGTAAGGTGTTGGATGTTTCATTGTCTTTAGCTTCAATTTCTCCACCACTTCTGTACAGACCAAATTATCAGTGCTACCACTATCAATGATCATCTGACAGCATTTCCCTTGAACTTTACACACTGTTCTTAATAAAGTCTTTCTTTGTGATGGTTCAGCTATCTCCTTTACTGGCTTGAGCAAAAAATTATTGATTACCAAAGATTCTCCTCTCTCTGGTATATTTTCTTCTTCTGCCATTGCTGCTGCCAGTGCTTCTCCCTCAACTAGAGCAACAATTGCATTCCTCTGGCTTGTTCATGCATTCTCTGGGCACTCAAAAGCTTTGTGTCCCAACTTGTTACATCTGTAACATCTTATTTCTCTTCCTCTAGAAAAAATCCCTGTGCCTCTTGCATCACCTCCTATGGGTGCATGCTATGTTGAGCTGCTGCTAGCTCCATCTTTAGGTATTGTAGATCTTTCTCTACCACCTTGAATTCCCCTTCCTTGAAAAGTACCTCTCCCTCTGGCAGACTGCTTCCTCACGAGTTTTTCTTTAGCTTCTAGTGCCGCCTGATAAGATTCTTCTACTGTTTTAGGAGACAGTATACTTATCTCAAATTGAATGTCCATCCTAACACCATTCACATATCCAACCACCTTCTCATCTATATCCTAAGTTTCTCCAGCTCTTATTCTTACCTTATAGAATTCCTCTGTGTATTCTTTCACTGTGATATATCTCTGTCCAAGATTTTTCATCTGTCTGAATAAGGTTTGCTGATAATTACTTGGTAAAGACTTATCCCTTAGCTTTGCTACCATTCTACTCCAATTCTCGATAGGTTGCTTGCCAAGTCTCTTTCTTTCTGCATGCACACCATCCCAAAAAAGTGTTGCATGGCCCTTTAACTTGGTGACAACAAACTTTACTTTCTTCTCATCTTTTGTTTCTTCATAGTTGAAGAATTTATCCATGCCATTAATCCAGTCTATCAATTCTTCTGGATTCAGTCCTCTTTAATATATTGAAACCTTGATCTTTGGCCTAGCTATGGATCTCAACACTGACTAGAAGAATCTCATCTCAGGAGTAACTGCTATAGCTTCATCCTCTGTGGCTTAAACCTTAGGCTCACTAACATCTCCATCATCTATATTTATTCTGATTGTTAATGCATCCAATCTAGCTCGCATCTGTTGCACAGCTTCCATCACTTCAGCATTTGCAACATGTCGTCCTCTTCCACCACGTCCTCATCCTCTTCCAACTCTGAAAGCCATATTAACCTTCCTTCTCCTGCTTCTGAGATTCAATTCAGTGTCAACTGGTGGCTCTGATACCACTAATGGTGGCCTAGGTGCATGCGATATAGACAAAAATCCAAATCCTGATATAATTTCTTTTAACTCTACTTGAAATTATCTTTCTCTTTCAATTGGTGTATCAGTCATCTATTGTTAGATTGACTTCTTCATGAGATTCCCTTTTTTCTTCAAATCAATAGGCTTTCCTTCTTAATCACCCCAACCCTTCTTATCAGGCACAAATTTGTACTATAGGCTTGTTTTTTTCTCTATCGGAACTATAATCCCATAGGAATTATAGTGATTGACTATCGTTGCTTTAAAACAAAGAAATTGCGTTAAAAACACAATATACATAGGCGGAGGGCTTTCATTCCAAAGGAACGGAAATACACTATCGACGCTTTAATTTCAAGGAATGTGTTTAATGCAATTAACACTATCAACGATAACCATCGGCCCTTTCAACGCTCATTCCTCTGATATGATAACACATGGTATTATCGGAGATCATGATCAGTGATTCCAATATTCTTAAGGCTTGCTCCTCCCGCTCCGATCTGGAAATGCAATAATAATTGCGAACCCGACAACCTTTCCACTCTTCTCTATAGTGTTTCGAGTCTGGGCTATCAGAGTTTCGGACTTTGGCAGTTTAGCTTTATTCTGCTCCCACACAGCGATCCAATAAAGGTTTTGGACCCAACAAAAGTATAGTTCAGAGGTGATAATACTTCAGGTCCATAACTCTACTCCGGCTAAGTATTTTGACGATTTCTTGTGTAAAATAGAGTTTTGCCCGCAGAACTCTGTAAAGAAAATAAAGAAGCCAGACTTGAGAATATCAAGGAAAAACTATCTAAAAGCTTCAACTGCTGCATTAATTGAGAACTTAAGGCCAAATCATTGATATTAAAACTCAGAAGAAAATAGCCAAACTGATACATGCATACAATTACCAGTTTAACAGAGAACCATCAATTCCGATGCACAAAGAGACGTTATGAAGATGACAATGTCTCCGGGATCAACTTACTCAGAGAAGTTCCATTATTTCCTTTAAAACATAATAGATAAGGCTTACTCAGTCTTTATCTCTTACAAATGCATGCCAATATCATAAAGCGATGAAAGAAATTATCCATAAAGCTTATTAAAGCTTATCCATAAGCGATTATTACAACATGGTTTTATTCTTAAATTCTATCCTTATCTTAAACTAGAAAAGCATGGAAATTGATGTCTAAAGGACCCCACTCCTTTGCTTGTAGATTTTTTGGATTTTTGGAATAAGTTTGAAGATTTTTCCCTCCAAGTCACATGCTCCTGGATCAGCATGTAAACCGATAAATAAAGCATTTTATTCTTAGTGGAAGAAAAATCCACTCAGGTAGGGAAATCGATACGATGTTAAATTAAAGTTTCTACCACGATGCACAACTTAGTTGGGTTAAGACGGAAGTCGATAGTGAGGAGGTTGGGTGTGAAGAACATTCTGTCATTTTGTTCGAGTATGGAGCGTGGGCCCCTTATAGTCGGGAGTAAGAACGTTGGTAACCTGAGCAATGTTTTTATGAAATAGAAAGGTTTGACCTCCAACCTCTGACTTACATATTTTTATTATTTTTTTATTTCTTTTTTCTTTTCTGACTTTTTATGTTGCAATTTTTTTTTATTTATAAAAAAAAAAAAAAAAAAAAAAAAAAAAAAAATATTTACAGAAGGAAGGAGAAAAGGAGATAATTTTTATATAGGGTCCTTCTTATACTACTTTTTATTTACAGATAATAAAAAAAAACTTCATATGGAAATACATCATGCTCAATCATCATCGACCATGCTTAGACGTTGCATAGTTAGGGTTAATATACGTTGGTTTATAATATTAATCACTTGGGTTTAACATAAATCCTTTGGGTTTGTAAGCTGTTTGGTTTTTAGTATTGGTTCCTTGGATCTATTATTTGTTTGGGTTTATAATATCATTCCCTTGGCTTATTAATCTAAGTGTTGATATTCATAGGTTTTAATATTATTCATAGGGTTTATAATAAAATTCGTAGGGTTTAATATTATTCAAAAGGTTTATAATATTAATTCTAAGGATTAAATATTTTATTATTACATATATTATTATATAGTGATATTTATTTATTATTATAAATTATCAATAATAATAATATTAATTAATATCAACTAAATAATAACAATAAATATTAATGTAATAATATAAGAATATTAATATTTTAATAATAATAATTAACATTTATCGGCATTCTTCAACCACATTTACTAACGTAGTTGTGCATGTGATTGATTGATATACATCGATAGGCATATATCAACCACATTTATTTAAATAAATATGATTTTGCTAGTATACATAAAATAAATAGATAATGAAAATTAAGATTAGTAATAGAACTTAGCTTTTAGATTTGATCAAACTAAACATATAATTAGGAAAATTGGTCCAATATTTTGGTTATGCGATCCCTGTCCACACCAACAAAGTCGGTAACCGGGTGGTTGACCTTATAGAAAATTTGGAAGACAACTAGATGTCACCTGGCCCATGGCCATGGTGGATAAAGACCTTAAGAATCTAACTAGTATATTGGATGAAGATGTGACAACAAACTAGGAAAACCTTCTTAAAGTAACAATGGATTCTCCGATGGGGGTGTCTAGATGGGAAAGGACTCCAACGAGATCCATGCCAAGCCATAACTCGAGATGATAGAATTTATTGAATCATGGGGGTCGCATGTCTAGGTGGGCATTTCTTAGGATAGTTATCTCCTTTCTAGATGGGCATCTCCTCTTTGTTATCTCATTCATGTTTGTAAAGTAATTAATGGGAAGCAGGTACTACCTACAATGTGGAGTAAGGGTAGAATCTCTCGAGCAAGGAGTTGTAGTTACCTATTACCCCAGAATTTTGCGAACTCCCTCCTATAAAAGTTATTATTGGATTTGTGGGTTGGACTTTTTTTTAGCGGGGTAATACCCAGTTTGGATCAAGAATCATGTTGGGGAAAAGGGGAATTCATCGGTATAAATTTGCCATGTTTAATTTAAACATTCTTGCCTGTCATCCCTAGGGATGGGAGTTGTATCTTCCTTTAGGGGGGAGAATTCTGATCAAACTTCAATTATACGCCTTTCCCTGTCACTTGGTTTTGTTATAGAAGGGGCCAAATGGATAAAGAGGTTTGATAAGAATCACAAAAATTGAGACACAAATATTTTAAGCTCCTCTTGGAAAATTTGAATTATACTTGTTCTTGTCATCTATTAGATGACTGACCAAATTGGTTGACATTATTGAAACCTCATCAGAGAACTGATTGTGTATGGTTGAGACAGAAGCCCTTAGGCCCAGATAACAAATTCAAGATATGGGATTGGGGTGAATTTAGAGGAAAAAACCATGATGCATAGAGACATGGCTTGCCTCAACTCATGCTCTCGATGTGGCACGAGAATAAGGTTGAAGCTTGGGGCCATGGTAGAGGTCATGGCAGAGGCCAAGTACAGGATCATGAACCAGATATAGGATATAATGAGACCACTTCCACAAAGGTGAGAAATGAGATTGGAAAAATGGAAGAACAGGCTACAAGTGATCGAGGCCCTTTATCTGATGCAAAATTTCTTGTGGAATTTGGAGATCTAGTGGAAGAACCTAGTCACACTATAGGATCTCTTCATCCAAGAATTTTTCATCTATTGGAAAATTAAATATTTCCTAGAAAGTGTCTTGAGAGAAAGAAATCATGATCTTCGGGAAACTACCACCAATTTGGGTGAGATAAGGAGAGATCAACAACACTTGATGTTCCATATGTTTCAACTCCAAAGCATAATGGATAGAATAGAGAAGCATATCCCATGCATTGTTGCATCAGTTCGTCTGGGTTCCAGTGCTAAGGACGCAACATCGGTTGATTCCTCTGATAAATAGTTCATATGTTTTCATGTCTCTAGGTTCTTTAGGCGAGGAACTAGTAGATGGATGGATGATCATGTCTCTTCTATTTTTATTTTACAACTTCTCCAATCTTATCAAGTTTGGAGTAGATATCTAGTAAATAAATGGTCAACAGTTTTGAAACCTAACGTGTTTTTCATCTAAAATATTTGGCTAGGAAAAGGAAACACTAAACTAT
>APFE031522022.1:77500-93185 GCA_000404065.3 Pinus taeda | reverse complement strand
CTTACTATATATCTAAAATAATTATTAATAATATGAATATATCTT
The DNA here is from genome assembly GCA_000404065.3 of Pinus taeda. Lineage (NCBI taxonomy): Eukaryota > Viridiplantae > Streptophyta > Pinopsida > Pinales > Pinaceae > Pinus > Pinus taeda. Next base: position 93,140 of record APFE031522022.1, on the reverse strand, counting down.
TACATTGAAAAAATATAACTTATTTAATTGTCAAACTCAATTATAAAACAGGTCACCTTGTTGAAGCCTCGAAAATCGTTGCTTCAACATGGCGGAAACCACCTAGTCCGAACGGTTGGAAGCGCCTTTTTCATTTGGAGTAATGGCTCCGACTAAGGATAATGGGACCAGTTTCCCAATATGTTTAATCTTATGCTAAATGGGGCGATGTGTGATGTTTTAGAGTAATGTTTAAGCTAACAGTAATCTAGTCTAAACTAATCAATCACAAATGCATTTAACTTCTAATTGTAAAAAATATCTAATCATAATATGCCTGGGATAAACTTGATATATGTAATTTATAGTAATTTCCAAAAGCAATTGGTAATAAATATCATTCAATTACGATTAGAAGTGAATCCGTTTTAACAATAATTGTTTCGTATAAAAAATTAGCTGAAACGATTGTGAGTAATATATCGCATAAAGAGTTAATCATATATTCAGCATAAAATAAAGATCATCATCATACGTAAGTGTAATAATGGTAATCAAAATTTAGACTTGCATACATAAATAATTCGGAAATAAATGATTGCTTAATACATAAGTAAAAAGGATTACGAGATAAAAGTATCATTTATAATACGCCCTACTCATGTGTTTCATCAATATTGATCTATCTTCAATCCATTCAACATCATCTAAGAGTACAAAAGTGCAATTTCAGTAGAAGATGCTAAATCATATAAAAATAAATCATGTTCCATATATTTCACTAGAACTTCCTCAAAGGGACAAAAGTGCATGTTTTGAAGAGAGTTTGTGATAAAATTTTGGACCCCTCTCTAAATGCATGAGAGTGGTTTAAATACTAAAACTATAAAACTAAAAATAGATTATTACAAAAATAGTTGAGGAGGTTTAAACAACCTGCCTCAATTTATGCAAAAATAAAATCAAATTAAAGTAAACAAGGTGACTAACTATGTTGGATTTGATCCTTCAGATCGTAAATATCCACCATAGGCTTTAGCTGTGTAGGCTGGCCCACTTCAGATTTCAACTGTCCATTGAATACGACATCGATCAGTGTTGATGTCATTTTCTCGGCAGAAATGGTTTGGCATTGCAGGGTCATCCATTGGTTGTGAGGCTTGACCAAATGTTGCCAATACGCTTCCCAGACTAACTTGGTCATTTGCCTTACACTTCCGCTTTTTCTTCCACTGCCTATTTCCATTGTTGTTCGAGTTATTTCACATCTGGAAGGAACCCTGGAACTAGATTGACACCATGCAAATTCTCATTGATACTTTCTATGATAATGTTTGATGTTGCTGTCGCGTTTGTTGTTGCCTTTTCTGCTTCTTTAAGCGGATAATCCTAGCTTGCAAACATAATTTCCTTATGTGATTCTTCTAGCTTGGGGATGTCGGCTTTTCTCCCCTCCTCTGCATTTTTTGAGGCGATGAAATCAGAGACCTTTTTAAAGATCTTATCATATTCAAGTCGCATTTCTATGACTTGACTTATCAGTTTATTACTTGTTTCGCGATAATATTTCTAGTGTGAAATCTTCTGGCACAATAATTCTTTCTGATGTGTCAACTGGGAATTAAGTCCGAGTGCTTCGGCAATAAGCTGATTAATTTTTGGATCATCTTTATGTAGATCAGTTATTTCCTACACCTATGATTCCTTCTCAGCTATGATGGTTCAATGTTTTATTTGCATCTGTTCAAATAACAGTTGAAGCTTGGCCAACCATATCTCTGCCTACTGGTCGGATTTGACTTGTTGTAATTGTTGTTCAAGCGGCATTATTTGATTTTCCTTTTCTCTAAACAACATTTGGACTTTTGTTTCTTTGCCTATGGTCGCTGTAGCATAAGCACCTGCAAACTATGAGAGTCTAGTTAGCTTGGCAGATGGATTGACAGGCGAGTCCCTCCATAGAACATCCATTAGTTCATTTTCAGGGGTAGTAACAGCTATAGAGTCCAATTTTCTTTTCTTTCTTTTCTTTTTCACCACAGCCTTATGTTGTGGGCTATAAAATACATCCATAGGGGGTATTACTTCATTTCTCAAAATTATTTCGGAGGTGGGGTTAATAGGGGTATGCTCTACTTCTTGTTCGTTTACAGTTTCTTCCATTGTAATTTCCAAAGCTATTTTCTGTTTTGGAGTTTGCAACTCTGGCACTTGTTCTTCTATATTGAGTCTTTTATCAAAATTATCCCAGTCTTCCTCTAAGTCAATTACCATGGATTTTATTGGTTGTGCAGGGGTAGTAGGGATTTCAACCTGCTTGCTTGTTGAAGCTTCTTCAGTTATCTTTTGTGTAGATTGGATTGTATCCTTTATTGACACGATGCTTATACTTTTGCCATTTTGTGATGACTGTCACGATTCCCAAATATATTTTTCTTGAGACTCTGCCCCAGAATTAGATTTGGAATTTTCTTTGGAGTCACCTTCTAGAGTCACATTGGGAGTAGGCTCCCTTATTGGTTCAATTAATAATTGGTCCAATGGGACCATTGCCAGACTTCTTTCTCTGTAACTGTAAAACTTTTTCAGATCTTCATGGTCAAAAGTAGTTGTGCCATATGCTTCACCTCTGTAAAGGTGTTTTTCTGCAATGAGATATCATAAAAACCATCATCCTCATTATTGAATACTTTTATTTTCACCAAAGTGATGAAATTCCTAACAGTGCCAAACGGGCCATACTGTCATCCAGAGAATTTGGGTAATTGCAGAGATAACATGTTATTTGCTTCTAACTATATCTCAAGTCAAATCTGACCAGGAGGCAAAGATATAGTTGGCCAAGCTTCAACTGTTATTTGAACAGATGCAAATAGAACATCGAACCATCATAGCTGAGAAGGAAGCATAGGTGTAGGAAATAAGTGATCTAAATAAAGACGATCCAAAAATTAATCAGTTTATTACCGAAGCACTCAGACTTAATTCCCAATTGACACATCAGAAAGAATTATTGTGCCAGAAGGTTTCAAAACATCAAAAATAAAGATAGTTTTGAAAATACAAAAAATTATATGGAATATAAGGTAAGAAATACTGCTTCTATAATAAAACAATCATCTGCCTAAGTACCATTCTTTTGATTATTCTTTTCTTATAAAAAGTAACTTTGTCTACATCAATCTTTACTTGGTTTTTTAAAGATAAAAGCCCTGAGTCTCTCCCCATATTGTTTTTTGGTTTACTCTGTTGTCGTAGGTAGAGCCTATGCTTCCAGCAACCGTTCATAGCCTCAATAGGGTTACCTTTTAACCAACGATGACCCAATATTCCACTTAAATCAGAACGCAATTTTCAAGATAAGCTCATAAGTATACTTATTGCTTTCTTTATTTTATGATGTAATTCATTTGTTGCTTCAACTTTTCATCTCTATTTCCTAAAGGACAATGTCTTCGTTTGGAGACCAACATTGACAATGCCATTCACTTGATTCGTAACTTAACTGAACAAGCTGGCTCATGATGAGACCCCTTCTCTTTTGATTATTATAATCATAAGCCATTACCCTATTTTGATATGTAGTTTTGGTGATGTTAGTTTAGTTATAATCTTATGATCATGGTAAGTTAGCTCTTGATGAGACCTCTTATCCTTTAAGTTTAGGTATATTTTATAATTACACTCTAAAAATGAAAATTGACTAAGTGGGGAGCATCATTGGCCCCTTAAAAGCTTCTGGACAACAGTTGTAGAGTTATTAAAGATGCCTTTCTGGAGAGAGACTTTGCTTTGTATAGATTTTTTTTCTAGATTGATATAGAGGAGCGGTTTCTCTTTTAAAGTTAAGCTTCATTCAAATTAGATAATTAAGGAGGAAGAAAGTCAATTTAAGAGCAATCAAACTTAACTATACATTTCATATGTGAAGATTACTTTCATAAAAATCTTTACTTATACAAGCGAAGAGTCAAAATTGAAAAGAGAATATCCTTTGTAAAACCAAAAGTAAATGCTTTTGAATTGGTATTATTATTTATAAAGGAAAATTTTAACTATGGGCAATAATATACACTGAACAGAAGAGATCATATTGTATGAAAAGTATTTATTTAGGACCTATCCATTAACAGGTAGAGATTCTCCCTTACCTAATAAATCCTGTAGTAGAAAAGCTGATGGGGCTAACTCACAATCTGGAATGGGCCCAGCCACATTTGTTGGAACTTGGTATGCTTACCTTTCTCTTCATGGGCTTTATCCAATTTTAGTACTAGGTCTCCAAGTTGGAAAGATTTTATAGCTACAGAATTTGAATCAAAGGAGGTTTTGACTAACTACTGATGATGTGCATGCGTGGTCCTGTCTTTTTCCCTTTCCTCTTCAAGCTTAAGAATTTGTAATTGTCTAACCTACATAGATGAGGAAGGGGTTTCTCCAATGAATTGAACTAAGGCTAAGGAGGGAATGGCTACATTTGTTGGTGAAACTGCTTCTTTCCCATAGACCAAATTAAAAGGATAAGTGCCGATGGAAGATTTCTGTGTTATTCGATCTGCCCATAGAGAAAACACTAAAGACTTATGCCAGTTCTTTTGGCCTTGGTCAACAGTACATTTAATAATCTGGATGATATTTTTGTTTGTGGATTTGGCTAGTCCATTTCCTTGCGGATAATAATTTGTAGAACACTTAGCTTAAAACCTCTTTTAAGAGCAAATTTTGTCATAGCATTGTGTGAAAAATGAGATGCATTATCAAACATTAAAGTAGATGGTAAGCCAAATCTAGTGATAATAAATTGATCTATAAATTCAATAATATTTTCTGAATTAGCTACCTTCAGTGGGATTGCCTCTACCCATTTGGTGAAATAATCAGTGGCTGTAAGAAGGTATCTATGTTGTTTAGAAGAACGATGAACAATCTCACCTATTACGTCCAATCCCTATTGTTCAAATGATTGGTCAATGTTGACGGGTTGTAATGGTAGCATAGGTTTTCTCCATCCTCCAGCAGTTGTTTAACAAACCTTACATCTTCTTACAAAATTGTGTGCATCTTTGAACAGAGTTAGTGAGTAATAGCCGAGATGTACGATTTTATGTGTTGTAGTGTCACCTCCAAAGTGACCATCAGCTGGTCCATCATGAAGTTCCTGCAACACCTTCTCTGCCTTAGATTTTTCGAGACATCTAAGTAAAACAGAATCATAATTTCTTCTAAAAAGTACATCGTTGACAATCTGATATTGCCTTACTTTTAATCTCAAGGATATTTTCTTTGCCTAATTCAATTGGATTGGTGCATATCCATTTTTAAAGTAAAATATGATATCAGCATACTTTGATTCTATTTCGTTGAGGCTTACCTCATAGACTCGTAAATCATCACCTAAATGCTGCAACTCTGATAGATTCGAAGCGCCCACCAACATCTTGCAAAAACCTTGACCTTTTACAATTTTAGCTGGTTTAATTTCTATGTCATATTCTTGCAGGGCAGTGACCCACTTTGCTCTCTTTTCTCCTACGTCCCTTTGTATTAAAAGATTTCTCACTGTTGAGAAGGGTACTATGAGAAAAGGTCAGAAGTGTTTTATAGATTTGAAAACAACAAAAGCCTATTTTTCATCATCTGAGTAATTTAATTCAGCTCCTTGCAAATTTGAGCTAAAGAAAGAGATTGGAGCTTCAACCTTATCTTGATTTTCTTCTGTCAATATGGCCGCATATGATTTCGTGGAAGTGAAAGTATATAATATGAAACGATTGGAAAAATTCGGGGTTGCTAGAGATGGGGCATTAATAATTGCTTGTTTTATCAAGCTAAAAGCTTCATTTTCCAAATGTCCCCATTTAAACAAAAAAAAAAAAATCTTTCTCATGGATTGAGGAGATAAAACAATTCTTGAGAAGTCAGGGACAAATATTTTAACAAAATTTATTTGACCTAGGAAAGATTGCATTGATTTCTTGTTATGTGGTAAAATTATTTATGAAATTTTTCTAATTTTGTCAAATCGATATGAATTCCTGCTTTGGAAACAATGAATCCAAGGAGATTTCCTTCACTTAACGTGAAAAAAGACTTTTTGGGGTTCAGACAAATTCCATACCTTTGGCAATGTTCAAATATTTGTTTCAAGTCTCTTAGATGATTACTGCGTTTTTTGGAGTATATTGTTATATCATCTAAGTAAATCAATACTGACTTATTTATGAAACCTTTGAAGGTTATATCCATGGCTCTATGCAAAGTAGCACCAACTTTGATCAGTCCAAATGGCATCTTCTGATAAGCATAAGTGCCCCACTTTGTCCTGAATGTAGTTTTCAGCTGGTCATTTAGATGTACTAAGATTTGATTATAACTTGAGAATCCATCCAGGAAAGACATTAGTTTAGAGGCCACTATTGATTTCAAAATCTGTTCCATAAGAGGTAATGGGAAATTGTCCTTTTGGTAAGCTTTATTGAGGTTGTGGAAATCTATAAATATCCAAATATTGTCGTTCTTTTTCTTGATTGGGACAAGATTGGAAACCCATTGGGAGTTTCTGACAGGAAAAATAATTTTGGCTTTCATCAGTTTATGCAACTCATATTTGATTTCACTTTCTAAATTAGGATGGATTTTCCTCAATTTTTTTTGAATAGGCCTTTCGTCAGATATCATGGGAATAATGTGTTGGATAATAGAGGTGTCATATGTCTTGAGATCTTCATAGTTCCATGCAAAGATATTCTTATATCTTTTCAACAAACTTATAAAAGTTGCTTTTTCATCTGACGTAAGACCTAGACCTAAGTTAATGTTTTGAGGTTTTAAATGATTGATCAGTTCAAACATTAGAGTTGAAATCTGAAGTTTTGAATTAGTAGATCATTTAAATCTATCTTTAAGATCATATAAATCTTCCAACTTAACTACAGACATTGGTATAGCATTAATGACTGTTTCTTGTTTAAGTTGGTTATCATGTTGGTCTTCATCAACTATCTGGTTGTCATATGAGCCTTCTAAGGTCAGGAAGCTTATGATATCTAAATCATTATTAAAGACTCTCATGTTGGTGATATTATCAAGGATGGAAGGCCTAAAAATTAATTCAATGGAGAATCGATCTGGGCTATAATCTTCTGGAGGGATAACCTTGGAAGCGACATTAGCTAGAATATTGGCACTAGAATTTTGGAGTCTTGGGATAGGGGAAATAATAAATGCATAAAGTGGAAGTCATATAATGAATTGACGACTGATAATGTTTCAAGTGTCCTGATAAACAATGTATAGTGTTTCTTACCTCTTTTATGATAATTTCTAAATCTCCAAATACTTGGAGGTATTTTACGTTAAGGCCAATTGCCTTATACAAACCTTGAACTAGTGCCTCATATTCAGCAGTTGATCCAGGTGGATATTGGTGGCCACCTACCAAGTCCACCTAGATCCCCACCATTGTTTCTCTCAGCATTTTCAGTTTCCTTAATTGTAGCACAACTTACTATTTTTAGCAGTTTTTCAGGTCTTGAACTTCCGGAGCCATTTTGAGGCCCTAAACAATGTATTTTTGGAAATCTGGTGGCAACATCGGTCCATGGACCGATGTTGTCCTTCCCAAATTGGTAGTTATTGGATATATCTTTCTAATGAACTATTGTATGCGTCAAACGGAGATCATATGCCAAAGTTACGACCCCGGGAAGTTTATGTACCAATTTACCCAAACGGGGCCCACAGTTTGGCGTTTCATCTTCTAGGGTTAGGTTTTGGAATGTTAAGGGTTTTCCATTGTTTCTTAACAATAAATAGGCATTTGAGCCTCATTGTAACACAGTTCAGAGGCATGTAGCCACCACATCTCTTCTCAGAGATAAGCTATCATCATCCTAGCTATTTATTTCCATTTTCTGTTTGTAAGCATATCTCAGTATTTTACATTGATGAAATGAAGTATTATTTCCACTGCATCTCAGTATTTATGGTTATCTCATATTTGTATTTATGGTTATTGTTGTAATTTGTTGTGTTCCTGTTTAAATCCGGATCAGTGGTATCAGAGCTTGGACCCAGGTTTGGTTCCCCCTAGTTGCGTTTAAGGGGGGCGTTGGAAAAATCACTGCACCTCTATAGAATCCATAATTTCCACCCTGGGGAACCTAGTTACTGGTTTGTAACGTTTATCAACATGTGTGGGTTTTGGTGTAACGACAAACTTGGTGCAATAAAATTCATGTATGCATGATAGCATATTTTTCTCCCCCTTTGGGCTAACTAAGATGCAACTTGCTCTTGCTCCATCATTGGATTTAGATCCATCAAAAAATAATTTCCAAAATAAAGTTTTAAGTACATGTTTATCTACAAAATTTACACATTTAGAAGTGTTTGTTCAAGAAAAAATTTCAATTTGAGAGACAACATAGTTTTCTAAGAAAATTGAAGTATGAGCATTGAAATTTTCTAAAAATGATTCTATAGAATAATTTCCGATGATATTGTTGCTACACCCGACTAGTTCGTTTTCTCCTAATATTTCTATCACTATGAACTTCTAATGTGTCTCGCCATCAACCTTTATTTGATTTGGGTTGTCGTTATAGGGAAGCCATAGGTGAGACCAGTAAGTTGTAAAATAACCGTGAAGTTTTTTTGATCAGTCTCTACTAAGGATTAAACCATAGAACTGAAGAATGTTAGCTAGAAGTATGTCGGTGATTTTGAAAACTTTGGGTTTTGATGAAATTCTAATGGTTACTTGATTAAGTTCCCCGACGACTTCAACTTAAGAGAAATCTAACTAAACTATCCGTACAACAAATTTTTGAGGCTGAACATTCAACTTCTCACAAATTGTTTTGGGCAAGATGTTAGATGAAGCTCCAGATTCAACCAGAAAATTGTGTAAGTTTTTTTTAAAGACTTAAAAAGTAAGAAGAAATGACAGAGTGTGGAATCTTGATCTTCCTCCAATTAAAGCTATATCAGTTGGATCTATCTTATTTAAAGAAGCACTAGGGGTTCTTCCCATTTCTTGGGCAGCTTGCGAGATTATGGCAGTAGGAAGTGGTGTAGTAGGTATTGCTTTAAGTTCTTTCAGAAGTAACTTCTACTGATGTTTCAATTTTCTAAGCTCATGAAATGTAAGTTTGCCCTATATTTCTTCATATCATTAATAATATTATATTCCATTTCATCATAAACTATCAAAGTTTTAGATGAAGGAAAAGGATCCAATTGAGCAGGTGTAGTCTGAGTGGATTTTGGTACAGATTTCTTACCTACTACTTTATCCCTAGCGGGTGGCACTGAAGCCTTCTGTTTCGGATTTGTTTGTGACAATTCGACATGATTTTTACTTCAGGTAGCGATAAGTAAGGCTTCTTGAGTTTTGTCATTGGGAAGTATACAATCCCACATCCCTTGTAACTCTCCTACTTCCTCATCGTCTGTTTGTTCTTCGCTAGGTGAAACTTCATCCTCATCTGACTTGGTATTTGATATGGGATTTGGAGGCTTAGGATCAGTAGCAGAATTTCTTTTGAATGGTCTCAAAGTTTTTTTAGAGGAAGTCTCTGCTACCTGTTTCTTAATATCAACCATTTCATTAAACATAGTCTTGAGTACTTTATGTAACCCTTCAAGATCAAAAGGATCTTTTAGTGGTTTCTTCATAGAGGCATCTCTGAAGGTTACTTTCTTAGATTTTTGTTCTTCTAATGTATTTCTCTTTTCGATAGCTAGGATACGTTTTTCTACAGCTATTTCCTCTTTCATATTTTCTTCCAAGGTTGGTTTGGCAGCGCTATTGACAAAGCTAGATGTGTTTGACAACAAAACAGAGATGTACCACTCATTTTGGACCTCATCGCTAGACTTAGATGCCACTAGTATTTTATTCAATAGTTTATTGAAGCGAGAGTTGAAGTCCTTGATGGGTTCTCTTGGCTCAGCTTTCAAATTGGAGAGATCATTAATTAAGGTAGCTATAGATCTATCATGTCCAAACTTTGTTAAAAATTACTCTTGGAAAGCATCCCAACTGCTAATAGAACTTGATGGTAACGAAAAGTACCATGATCCTACTGCTCCCTACAAAGTATATGGGAATAGTTTTACAACTTCATCTCCCTCCTCTACTTGATTCAATTTAATGGACAACATAAAGTTATTTATATGTCCCTCAGCCAATAGGCCATTATCAGGATTGAATTTGGGTAGACATTTTTCTAGATGTGATGGTAATTAATGTAAAGGACCACCCATCCTAAAGGCCCTTGGGTTTGTCCATGGTCGTGGAGGATTTTGTGGGGGATTATGTGCCATTACTGCTATGTGGGTAGGGGAGGTATTGTAGTAGGGTTTCAAGGTGATTGGGTAGAGGAAGATATAGCTCCTGTACCTTTGTGAATCACGATCTAGAGTGATGGGATGGATGATTGATCTTGTGAGGGTATAGATGGGATGAATGAAGATGATGATAAAACCTTGCTGTGAGATTTGGATGGTGTCTTATTAGCTTTCTTCTCGCTTGGAAGAGAAAATTCAAACAAAGGTATTCCGAACTTTTCGCTTTGTGCTCTAGTTAATGGCCGAGATGGAGTGAACTGAGAAGTAACACTATCTTGAGATATCTCATATTCTTCCTGTCATAGGAAAATCCCCTGTAATTTGTGAATCAAAGATTGAACTTCAGGGGCTTTGGTAAGGGAAGAATGCTCTGTATCGATTGGGTTTTCAGCAACGGGTTGTATAATAGCATGTGCAACTTCTAACTTAGGATCAAGGGATTTAGAAGACTTTCGAGAAGTTGGAGGTGAGGGTGAGGGCGTTTTACTCTTAGAATGGACTGTTAATTTGTGTTTACTTGCCATTCATAGTTCATGCCCTCCTTCTAGTGCCAAAAATGTTGAAGCCTTGAAAATCATTGCCTCAACATGGGGTAAAACCATACGGTCCAGACCTTGGTTGGTAGCTCCTTTTCCATTTGGAGTAGTGACTCAGACTGGGGATAATGAGACTAGTTTCCCAATCTGTTTAATGCTTGTGCTAAATGGGGTGATGTGTGATGTTTTAGAGTAGTGTTTAAGCTAACAGTAATCTAGTCTAAACTAATCAATCACAAATGCATTTAACTTCTAATTTTAAAAACTATCTAATCATAGTATACCCGGGATAAACTTGATATATGTGATCTAAAATAATTTCTAAAAGCAATTGGTAATAAAGATCATTTAATTACAATTAGAAGTGAATCCATTTTAATAATAATCGTTTTGTATAAAAAGTTAGTCGAAACGATTGTGAGAAATATATCACATAAAGAGTTATTCATATATTTAGCATAAAATAAATATCATCATCATACAGAAGTGTAATAATGGTAATCAAAATTAAAATTTGCATACATAAATAATTCGGAAAGAAATGATTGCTTAATACATAAGTAAAAAGGATTAAGAGATAAAAGTACCATTTATAATACGTCCTACTCATGTGTTTTAGCAATATTGATCTATCTTCAATCCATTCAACATTATCTAAGAGTACAAAAGTTAAATTTCAGTAGAAGATGCTAAATCAAATAAAAATAAACCTTGTTCCATATATTTCACCAGAACTTCCTAAAAGGGACAAAAGTGCATGTTTTGAAGAGAGTTTCTGATAAAATTCTGGACCCCTCTATAAATGCATGAGAGGGCTTTAAATACTAATACTATAAAAATAAAAATAGGTTATTACAAAAATAGTTGAGGAGGCTTAAACGACCTGCCTCAATTTATGCAAAAATAAAATTAAAATTAAAGTAAACAAGGTGACTAACTATGTTGCATTTGATCCTCCAAATCGTAAATATCCACCATAGGCTTCAGTTGTGTAGGTTGGCTGACTTCTTCTTTCAACTGTCCATTGAATATGGCATTGGTCATTGTTGGTGCCATTTTCTCGGCAGAAGTGGTTAGGCATCACAGGGTCATCCATTGGCTGTGAGGCTTGACCAAATGTTGCCAATATGCTTCCTAATCTAGCCTGGTTGTTTGCCTTATCACTTCCGCTTTTTTTTCCACCGCCTAATTCTATTGTTGTTCAAGTTGCTTCGCATCTAGAAGGAACCCTGTAATGGACTCTGCCACTAGGTTGGCACCATGCAAATTCTCATTGATATTTTCTATGATAATGTTTGTTGTTGCTGTTGCATCTGTTGTTACCTTTTCTTCTTCTTTAAGCCGAGAATCCCAAACTTGTAAACATAATTTCCTTATGTGATTCTTCTAGCTTAGGCAGGTTGGATTTTCTCCCCTCCTCTGTATTTTTCCAAGCAATGAAATCAAAGACCTTTTTAAAGATCTCATCATATTCAAGTCTCATTTCTACGACTTGAGTTGTCAGTTTATCACTTGTTTCGCGATAAGATTTGCAGTGTGAAATCTTCTGGCACAGTAATTTTTCCTAATGTGTCAACTGGGAATTAAGTCTAAGTGGTTCGCTAATAAATTGATCAATTTTTGGATCGTCTTTATGTATATCAGTTATTGCCTACACCTGTGCCTCCTTCTTGGCTAAGATGGTTTGACGTTCTATTCGAATCTGTTCAAATACCTGTTGAAGCTTGTGTTGGGTTGCGTTATATTCTTTCCATGACTAAACTACGCAGTGAACCGAGGGGTTAGAGGGGGGGCAGAGCCCCCCCTTCATTGCATCGATTGCGCAACAGGGGGGTAACGGGGGAGTGACAGCCCCTCCTGTCGGGGGGGTTCTAGGGGGACGGGTAGTCCCCCTCTACGGGGTACGGGGCAGCACCACGTGAAATTTTTTTTTAGACCCTATATTAGGTTGCACGAACCTACCTATGGTTTCTGGTCCATAGTTTTGGATGAGATGGTTTTCGGTCCATGGTATTAGATGCTTCAGCATGTATAAATATGTATTGTAACATTGAAAGGATTATAATGAAAAATCAAGCTGGTAGTCCCGACTTTTGGATCCAGGGGAAAATCTGTGTGTATATGTGTTTTATGTTTTATGCTTTGGCATTTTTTATTTTGTGTTTTAGAATTCCTATGCAGGTAATTTCTGTACGGGGTTAAAACCTACATTTGGTATCAGAGTTGTTTTTGGCTTCAAGGGGATGCCTTTGTTGCTGCGGGGTTTTGCCTAGGCCTGTGGTAGACCCTGTTAAGTGGGAGATCTGTGAGATCAATTCTGGTGGTAAAAGAAGATGGTGAGCAGTGGAAAGGTAGAGATCAAGAAATTTAATGGTCAGATTTTTGACTTGTGGAAACTCAAGATGGAGGATCTGTTGCTGGATAAAGATCAGCGGATTGCGGTAGATCCGAGTGCTAAACCAACGGGAGTGTCCGATGAAGAACGAAATAAGTTGGATCAGAAGGCAAAAAGCACAATACGATTGTGTGTCTCAGATTCAGTATTGTTGAATGTATCAAAGGAAGCTACGGCGAGGGATTTGTGGGACAAGTTAGGGACTTTGTACCAATCTAAGTCTCTGGTGAATAAACTGTTCCTGCGGAAAAAGTTGTATAACCTGAGGATGAAAGACAGAGACTCGGTGACAGAGCAACTGAACACATTTAATACTACGGTAAGTTTGTTAACATCTATTGATATTAAAATTTCAGATGAAGATAAGTGCATTAGTTTGTTGTGTTCTCTACCAGATTCATGGGATAGTCTAGTTATTACAATAGGTAGCAATGCAACTGCCTCGTAGTTTGATAAAATAGTCTTAGTCTTGCTGATGGAGGAGATGAGACGAAAAAATATGGAGAGCCAGAATGGTGATGCCTTGTCTGTACGAGGACGGTCCGAGAACAGAAACAAAAATAAGTCATCGAGTGGGAGATATAAATCTAGAGGGAGATTTAAACCTCTAGCAACAACTTGTAAAGGTGGTGTGCTGGAAATGCAGAAAGGGCACTTCAAGATGGATTGTAAATCTAAACCTCTTGATGAAGGAAAAGGGATTTGATGATGCTCCTTCTGTAGAGGCGAAAACCACCTCAAATGAAGGTGGGGATGTGTACTTGGCTTCTTCAAGTACACATGTAGATCATGAGGCATGGTTGATTGACTCAGGTGCATCATTTCACTTCACTCCCCATAGAGAGTGGTTCTATGAGTATGAGAAATACGATGGTGGTGATGTATTCTTAGGGGATGATAGGAAGGCTAGAATCATTGGTCGCAGAAAAGTAATGTTGAAGTTGCAAGGTGGAAGGGTTAGAACACTTCTGGGTGTTCTACATATTCCTGCATTGGCTAGAAATCTGATTTTTGTAAGCAAGCTGGATGATGCAGGTGTAAAGACAATGTTCAAGAAAGATACCTACAACATGGTTTGGGGAGAACTGGTATTGATGTGGGGAGTTCGGATTAGAACTATATGCAAGCTGTAAGGTAGCACTGTTGTTGATGGGTGCAATAGTCCTGTGGTTCCTGAAAGTGGAGCGAAAAATATATTTGTCTTTGGAGATAAGACCATGTTGTGGCATTAAAGGCTTGGACATATTAGAGATAAGGGCCTTTGAATACTTCATGGTAAATATATGGTAGAAGGCATGAGTAATAGCTCTCTGGATTTTGATATCTATGAAAATTGTGTATCTAAGAAGCAGAACCGTGTGAGTTTCCTCTCTGGTGGTAGGAGGGTGAAACATATATTAGAGCTTGTGCATAGTGATGTGTTTGGACCTATGAAGGTTCCATCACTGGGTAAGTTTGTGTACTATGTATCATTTATAGATGAATTTCTCAACGGAATAATGGATATATTATACTTAGAAGAAATGCTGAGAGTATTTGAATAGGTTTAGAAATTTAAGGCTCTGGTGGAAAACTGAGACAAAGAAAATATAAGGATGCTAGAGATGATAGATGGTGCGACGGTTTTGCAGTTGAGGGAAGTCTGGGAAGATTAATGGATTACGAAGTAGTAGGGTTATACCATGGCAGAATACTACTCCATATACACCTCAAAAAAATGGAGTTGCAAAAAAAATGAACAAGACATTGATGGAAAGGGCAAGAAGCATGCTCAGTGGTGCCAGGTTAGGACAGGAATTCTGGGTAGAAGCGGTGGAGAAAGCATGTTACTTGGTCAACAAATCACCTTCATCAGCATTGGAGGAAAAGACTCCACAAGAGGTATGGACTAGTAAGAAACCCTCTCTTTCACATCTGAGGGTATTTGGATGTGATGCATATGTACATGTTCCAAAGGAGAAACGAACTAATTTGGATAGTAAATCTGAAAAGTGCATCTTTATTGGGTATAGGGATGGTTTAAAGGGTTATAAGCTTTGGAACCCAACAACAAGGAAGGTTGTGTACAACTGAGATGTCGTGTTTAGAGAGGTGAAAGATGTTATTAAACATGAAGTCCAACCAAAGGAGCCTGAGAAGATAGAGTTTAAGCTAAAGGAAGAAGAATCAGACTCTACTGCAGAGGAGGAATCAGAAGATGAATAGCCACAAACTCCAGGTATAAGAAGATCAATTCGAGAAAGAAGGCAACCAGAAAGGTGTAGTTTCTACTTTTTGTTCAAATTTTGCTTTATCTATTACTGATGATGATCCTAGAACTGTGAAGGAAGCAATAGATTCAGAGGATGGAAAACTCTAGAAAGAGGCCATGGTTGAT
>APFE031522022.1:54193-76086 GCA_000404065.3 Pinus taeda | reverse complement strand
AGCCACTCATGCAAGCAAGGAAGCAGTTTGGTTGCAGAGATTGTGTTCAAGTATGGGGTTAGTACAGGGAGCTATAAGGATAGACTGTGACAGCCAAAGTACAATTTTCTTGGCAAAGAACCCTGCTTATCATTCAAAGAAAATCATATTGATGTTCAGTATCACTTTGTGAGGGATATGATAGAAGACAAAAAGGTGTTGCTGGTAAAGGTGGACACTTTGAAGAATACTACAGATGCATTGAGAAAATATGTGAGCTTTGAGAAGTTTTCTTGGTGTAGAGAAACAATGGGAATTTTAGGGCTGGAAAAATGACTAAGCTCTCTTGTGGCCCTCTGTGGAAAGAAAACAACAAGTGGGAGAATGTTGGGTTGTGTTATATTCTTTCCATGACTAACCTACGTAGTGAACCAGGGGGTTAGAGGAGGGGCAGAGCCCCCTCTTTGTTGCATCGATTGCACAGTGAGGGGGGTCACAGGGGGGTGAGAGCCCCCCCTATCAGGGGGTTTGAGGGGGGCGTGAGCCCCCTATATGGGTCTAGGGCAGCACCCTAGGAAATTTTTTTCTTGGACCCTATATTAGGTTGGAAAACCTACCTATGGTTTTTGGTCCATGGTATTGGACGCGATGGTTTTCGGTCCATGGTATTGGATGCTTCAGCATGTATAAATATGTACTGTAACATTAAAAGGAATATAACGAAAAATCAAGATGGTAGTCCCAATTTTGGGATCCAGGGAAAAATATCTTTGTATATCTGTTTTATGTGTTATGCTCTCGCATTTTTTATTTTCTGTGTTTTAGAATCCATATGTAGGTAATTCCTATACAGGGTTAAAACCTACAACTTGGCCAACTATATCTCTACCTGCTGGTCGGATTTGACTTGCTATAATTGTTGCTCAAGTGATGTTATTTAATTTCCTTTTCTCTAAGAAACATTTGGAATTTTGTTTCTTTTTCTAGGGTCGTTGTAGCATAAGCATCTGCAAACTACGAGAGTCTAGTTAGGTTGGTGGATGGATTGATAGATGAGTCCTTCCATAAAACATTCATTAGTTCATTTTCAGGGGTAGTAACAGCTATAGAGTCCAATTTTCTTTTCTTTCTTTGCATTTTCACAACGGCCTTATGCTATGGGCTATAGAATACATCGAGAGGGGGTATTTCTTCAATTCTCAAAATTATTTCAGAGGTGGGGGTAATAGGAATATGCTCTACTTCTTGTTCATTTGCAGTCTCTTCCACTGTATTTTCTAGAGCTGTTTTCTGTTGTGGAGTTTTCAACTCTACCACCTGTTCCTCTATATTGATACTTTTATTAAAATTATCCCACTCTTCCTCTAAGTCAATTACCATGCGTTTTATTGGTTATGTAGGGGTAGTAGGGATTTCAACCTGCTTGCTAGCTAAAGCTTCTTCACCTATCTTCTGTGTAGATTGGGATGTATCCTTTATTGACTCGATGCTTCTTCTTTTGCCATTTTGTGATCACTGATGCGATTCCACAATAGATTTTTCTTGAGACTTTACTCTAGAATCGGATTTGGAATTTTCTTTCGAGTCATCTTCTATAGTCACACTGGGATTAGGCTCCGTTATTGGTTCAATTAATAATTGGTCCAATGGGACCATTGCCAGCCTTCTTTCTCTATAACTGTAAAACTTTTCAAGATCTTCATGGTTAAAAAGTAGTTATTCCATATGCTTCACCTTTGTAAAGGTGTTCTTCTCCAAAAAGATATCATCAAAAACATCCTCCTCATTAGTGAATACTTTTATTTTCACCAAAGTGGTGAAATTCTTAACAGTGCCAAATGGGTCATACTGCCATCCAGGGAATTTGGGTAATTGCAGAGATAGCATGTTTTCTGCTTCTTTGAACGCGTTTCCTAGGTCATGTAATGCAAATGCTCTGCACTATATAGGGAATGCAGGCCAAATGGCCTTTCTATAATCTTTCAGTGTATGGCTCATTCCTCCCTCACTACCTGCATGTGGTATCTATGAATACGGGAGTCATATCTGTCTTCTCAGAGGCTACAACCTTGCCTTTCTTCCCCATTATTCTAAACACTCCGCTCTGCGGGTTTTTCCTGAAATGAAGAACAACAGTTATCGGACACACAAAAATGAATGTAAAAATGAAATAATGCAGATAGCTTGTAAAGGTGGTAAAAGAAGAATTATTTGAATGCACGTAATAAGATATCGTATCAAGCTAAATGGATTTTCACACATAAATGTAGTTATTTCCCACTAATGCCCACTAATTATTCATTATCCCTTAGCTTTATTACTCATAAATGTTTGCATCGTAAAAAAAGATGAAAGCTTCTAGGGTGGCGATCCATTGTACTGTGATGATAGAGATTATGTGATTTGCGAAGCAATATCATAGATCACAATATCGAAAGATGTGCCATTTAACATTCTTACCTCCTGCTATGTGTCTGTGAGATGTGAGCCATCTGTTAGTTGTTTGACGTATAACTAATCGCTAGGTTTATCCTATGCAATAGACTTGACAGACTCAAAATATTTACTTTTAATATTCTAAGGTGTGGGTCTAGACACCAATTGCATTTCGCAATACCAGCTGGTGGTAAGTGCAAAGTGTTTGCTTGAATACCCGAAATGCGATGTGATAAAAGTCAAAGCGCCATCACAGTTTCGCATCTCGCAAATTTCCCTATATCATTTTCAAGAGAGAGTTCTTTATATGTCATGATATGTGATGCGAGACTTAAGCCTGAAAGCTTAAGGACTTCTGTTTTCGTCGCATTTTATGATAATTTAGACCAAGGAGCCTTTGTTTAATCATTTTGTTTGATTTTGGAGGTTTTTTAGAAAGGTCCTTTGGTGGATTTTAGACATGCTATATATGAAAAGGTAAGTATTTAGTAGTTCCCAAAAAGGTTTTGATTGTTATCGTTTCTTTATTCAAAAAATAAAATAAATGGCTAAATGCTAAGTTTTGTTTTTTGGATGAAACTTTTTAAAGGGCCCCCATTTATAAATGTAACATTAACTATTGTTATTAACAAATGGGGGGTTGTTGAATACATTTATTATACTAAAAAGGGTCAGTGCTAGTATTGGTATAAATTTCCCTCTCTGTGTTCCTGGATCATGCAAGTGCCAAATGGCCTATACACATCTTATTTGGATAATATGTCAGCATTTTCATTTCACATGACATGTAAATGTGTCAAAAGCAGTAACACGATGGTGGGCCTCTTCCAGAATGTGTAACAGAGTGTATGTTGAGCATCTAGATTTTTTGTTTATCCAATCACAAACTATTTTTGAGTCACCAAATAGTTGAAGGTCTCGGAAATGGATTTGTAAAGCATGCAAGATAAGGAATTTTGCAGAGGATAGTTCTGCAAAATTATTTGTACCTCCCCCTAAATCCATCTGTATGTGGAGGGAATGAGAGACATAGAGGTTTAATATGGCTCCTCTCTGGCATCCATCCTCTTGGGCAGACCCGTCAAAATAAGCCCATGGCTTTGTATGGTCTATGGATTCAGGAATGATAGTTCTGGGTTGGGATTTTTCCTCATCATCAGATATGATGGAATAGTCAGATATGATACGATAAGTAATGGAGAGCTAGTGCAGCATGAGGTTTTGGAAGATGAGGTTGTTTCAGGCTATAACGAGTCCCCAACATATAAGAAAAGGCAGATTTTTAAGTTTTTGTGGGCAAGCGCTTGTCCACCAATTCGACCAAGTTTCCTAAACAGAAGTGCCTTGCCACCTTGTCGGGAAAGAAATAATTGATGAGATCGAAAGCCAAAGCTCTTGGGCAGCCAGACATCCAATAAAAAGATGGGTGGAAAATTCATTGTTGATTTTACGCAAGTGACACCAGAAGGGGCCACGATGAGCTCGCTTAAGAAGGTTATCTCCAGTGGGGATTTTGTTCTTTAGGATGGTCCATATGAGAAGTTTTCTCCTACGGGGGGGGGTGGTTTTCCTTGGGTCTATTATTTTTTCAGGTTTATAATATCACTCCCTTGGTTCTATTAATCGAAGTGTTGATATTAGTAGGTTTTAAAATTATTCATAGGGTTTAATATTATTCACAAGCATTATAATATTATTTTGTGGGTTTAATAATATTTTTATTATTACATATATATCATTATTTTTAATAATAATTAATATGTTAATAATAATAATTATCACTTATGGGCATTTTTCAACCACATTTACTAATGTGGTTGTGCATGTGATTGATTGATATATGTCGATAGGCCTATATCAACCACATTTATTTAAATAATTATGGTTGTGCTAGTATAAATAAAATAAATAGATAATGAAAATTAAAATTAGTAGTAGAACTTAGCCTTTAGATTTAATCAAGCTAAACATATAATTAGGAAAATGGCTCCAAGATTTTCATTATGCAATCCCTGTCCACACCAAGAGAATTGGTAACCAGGTTGTTGACCTTATAGAAAATTGGGAATGCTCGCATGTAGGAAGACAACTAGATATCGCCTTGGCCATGGCCATGGTGGATGAAGAACTTCAAAATCTAACTAGTATACTAGATCAAGATGTGACAACAAACTAGCAAAGCCTTCTTAAAGTAAGGATGGATTATCTGATGGGGGCGACTAGATGGCAAAGGAATCCAATGAGATCCATGCCAAGCCATAACTCGAGATGATAGAATCAATTGAACCAGTGGGGTGGCATGTCTAGGTGGGCATTTCTTAGGATAGTTATCTCCTTTATGGGTGGGTGTCTCATCTTTGTTATATCATTCATGTTTATAAAGTAACTAAGAGGAATCAGGTACTACTTTTGGTGCGGTTTAAGGGTAGAATCTCTCAAGAAAGGAGTTTTAACTACTTGTTACCCCAGAAATTTGCTAACTCCCTCCTCCTCTAAAAGTTATTATTGGATTTCTAGTTTGGAATCTTTTAGCAGGGTAATACCTTTGGATCAAGAATCCTGTTGAGGGAAAAGGGGAATTCATAGGTATAACTTTCCCATGTTTAATTTGAATATTCTTACCTGTCCTCCCTAGGGATTGGAGTTGTATCTTCCTCTAGGGGGAAGGATTCTGACCAAACTTCAATTATACTCCTTTCCCTGTCACTAGGTTTTGTTACAGAAGGCGTGAGATGGATAAAGATGTTTGATTAGAATCACAAATTGTGATAGAGATATTGCTCCTCTTGAAAAATTTTAATTATACTTGTTCTTGCCATCTAGTAGGTGAACAACAAAATTTGTTGACAATATTGAAACCTCATCGATGATCTCATTGTGTATGGTTGAGAGAGATGTGCTTAGGCCCAAAAAACAAAGCCAAGATATGAGATTGGGGCAGATTTATAGAGGATAAAACCACTATGCATAAGGACATGGCTTGCCTCAATTCACGCTCTTGACGCAACACAGGGAATAGGGTTGGAGCTTCTAGCCATGGTAGAGGTCGTGGCAGAGGTCGAGTACAGGACCGTGAAGCGGATATAAGATATAATGAGACCACTTCCAAATAGACGTGAAATGAGATTGGAAAAATGGAAGAACGGGCTGCAAGTGATCAAGGCCCTTTATTTGATGCCAAATTACTTATGGAATTTGTAGATCTAATGGAAGACCCTAATCGCACTAGACACAGATGCAATCTCTTCATCTAGGAATTGTTCATCTATTGGAAAATTAAATGTTTGCTAGAAAAGGTCCTGACAGAAAGAAAGCATGATCTTCATGACATTACCACCAATATGACCGAGATAAGGAGAGATCAACAACACTTGAGGTTCCATATGTTTCAAATCCACAATAGAATTGCCATAATAGAGAAGCATATCCCATGCATTGTTACAACGGTTCAGCTAGGTTCTAGCGTTACATACCCAACATCGATTGATTCCTCTGATAAATAGTTCATATGTTTTCATATCCGTATGTTTTCATGTTTGTAGGTCTAGTCTCTAGGCCAGTGACGAGTAGATGGATGGATGATCATGTCTCTTCTATTTTTATTTTGCTACTTCCCCAAACATATATATTTTGGAGTAGATATTTAGTAAATAAATGGTCAACAGACCTGGTTTAACATTGGGTAAGTTGATACCATTTGAAACATAATGTGTTGCTCATGTAAAATATTTTTTGGGTAAGAGAAGAAAACATTAAACAACTTGAAAAAAGAAATAATTTATAATTATAATTTCTATATATAAAATGTAAATAATACTTATAAATTAAAAATAAAAATAATAATAATAGATACCCTAATCGTAAATTTATAACTTCATGTTTAAATTAATTAATAATCATATAAAAATCAATTACTAATTAATGTTACACATATTACAAAAAAAAAAAAATTATTATATAGGATATATTAAAAGAAAATGTCTATAACATGTATATGTAATTATATACTATCAATGATTTTAAATAAAATATAAATAAAATTTATTTCAATGAAATTAATATATAATATAAAATAAATATATTAAAAAATTAATATATATATTTTTTAATTTTTTATTATTAAGATTGGAGATAAACAAACATATATATATTATTTAAAAAAAAGATTCGCTAATATTTTGTTCCATGATAATTTTAAAAATTAAAAAAAAAAATATCTTTCATTTAAAATAATATCAAATCACCTTCCTAAATTGGAAAATATTTTTTTGCTTAAATATCTAGATACATGGTTAAGAATTAGTTTCATTTTTTATCTTATTGTTTATAGTGAGTTACTTCAAGTGAAATCATTTTTTTTGAATAAAAATGATTAAATAATAACGATGTAGTATTATTAATTTTACAATTAAGTTATTTTATATGGATGTTTGGTTTAGGGTCACATTATATCTAGAGAATTGTGGAGGAAGATCGAGTTGATCTAAAAGAAATTTATAACCTACAACCTCAAGATTAAAGGTAATACTCCCTATCTTATCCTCTTGATTGAAGCTAGCGTTTCCCCCGATGAAAGCATCACTATATTTCGCTATCTGATGTATAAGAATAAGCTTTACAATATGGAAACCAAGAGGTTCCCCAAAATTGCGTCTAAATCTAGCCAAAACCACCACCTCCAGCTCAAGCCAGGTTAGTACAAAGATATCCAATCTTGGCTCCATTATGTGCACATAAAGGAGGAGATCATCTTGGAGAGTAAAGATAATATTAAAAATGCTATTACTTCCAAATTTGAGGATGAATTTTGGGATGATAAGGAACTAGAGGGGAAAAGGAAGCAAAGGTATTATACAGAGGTTATCAGCGTCACTCTCAGTCTGGCTAACCAAAATTATCTCTTTGCCTTGACTAGTACTAAGAAGAAAATGAACATTGCAAAGATAAGAACTAAGTCCCATGAGCTTTGAATTCCCAAAACATATTGGGATGAAATAATTTGTCAATTGTGCGATATTAAGATGATTGAAGATAAACACTTTCTCTAGGATTGCTTGATTCATTCTCATTTCCAAAACATCTACCACACTACCAACCATGTTGACTTGTTCAGTCAGAAAAGCTATAGTGAGTGATCTAAGAACACTCCATTCCCTTCTCTTTGATCATAGAAATAAAATATTAAAAAGTCTCATCTTTTACTTTCTTAAAATATTATAGAACTAATGGGTCTCAATGGACTTTAAACATTATTATTCACATTAATTTGACAATTAATGTGAATTTGAATAAATTTTATTTAGACCCACGGGACGCGCAATAATAAATTCGCATCAAATGTATTAATTATTCATTGAAGTGATGAGACATTTCAACCACTTCCATGTGAAAATCGAGGTGAGGTTGCATGGTCAAATCTTGGGGAATGTTTTATTCAAACATAACATATTTCCAATTGGGAGTTAATTTTAAAAAAATAAAAAAAGCTAAAAGAAAAGTATGGTTGGCACACAAACTAGTAAATAAAATATTTTATCTCTAGTCACAGCAGAAGCCAGTCAAGTACTCAGGAGTCGGCATGCTAGTAAATTCAATGTTTTTCCACCAGTCACCGCATCCCCGACGTTCAGTGTAGTTGGGGTAAGATGGACAGTGCTAGTCAGGAGGTCGTGTCTGTTGAACGTTCCTTCATTTTGTTCGAGTATGTTTCATGACCCATTGTAGTCAAGAGTTAGAAGGCAGGAAACTTATGCAATGATGAAATACAAAAGTCTAACTTTTGACTTCCAACTTACATATTTGATTTTTTATTTTTTTTTTTATTTTCTGTTGCAATTTTTTTTTGCAAAAAAGATAACTATTTACAAAAAGAAGGGGAAAATAGAGATAATTTCTTATATACGGTCCTTCTTATTTTATTTCTTTTATACATATAATAAAAGATTGACTTCATATGGAAATTTATCATGCTAAACCATGGTCGAGCATGCTCAAACATCGCATACTTAGGGTT
The DNA here is from genome assembly GCA_000404065.3 of Pinus taeda. NCBI lineage: Eukaryota > Viridiplantae > Streptophyta > Pinopsida > Pinales > Pinaceae > Pinus > Pinus taeda. Next base: position 67,658 of record APFE031522022.1, on the reverse strand, counting down.
TATATATGTTCACTTTATAATACGAATCGGTTAGGTTTAATATTAATCCCTTGGGTTTCTAATCCATTTGGTTTTTTATTATTGGTCCCTTGGGTTTATTATTTTTTGGGGTTTATAATATGAATTCCTTGGCTTTATTAATTTAATGATCGATGTTTGTAGCATTTAATATTATTCATATGGTTTATAAAAAAAATTGCAAGGTTTAATATTATTTGAAGGGTTTAGGGAATGTTTTATTCAAACATAATTGATTTCCATTTGGGAGTTAATCTATAGAAAACTAAAGAAAGATAAAAGAAAACGATGGTTGGCACGTGGTGGCCTGAGTGCAGGCGATATAGACAAACACCCAAATCCTATTATAATTTCTTCTAACTCTGGTTGAAATTCTCTTTCTCTTTCAATTAGTGTATCAGTCATCTATTGTTAGATTGACTGCTTCATGAGATTCCCTTTTTTCTGCAAATCAACATGCTTTCCTTCTTAATCACCCCAACCATTGTTATCAGACACAAACTGTATCATAGGTCTGTTTTTTCTCTATGGGAACTATAATCCCATAGGAATTATAGTGATAGATTATCGTTGCTTTAAAACAAAGAAAATGCATTAAAAACGGAATATACATAGGCGGAGGGCTTTCGTTCCACAGGAACGGAAATACACTATCAGTGCCTTATTGTCACTATAGTGTTAATTCTAAAGAATTACACTATCAGCATTTTAATTTCAAAAAATGCGTTTAACACAATTAACACTATTGGCGATAACCATCAACCCTTTCAACACTCATTCCTACGATACTATAACAAATGGTATTATTGGAGATTGCGATCGGTGATTCCAATATTCTTAAGGCTTGCTCCTCCCATCCAATCTGGCGATGCGATAACAATCGCGGATCTCACAACCTTTCCACTCTTCTTTATAGTGTTTTGGGTTCAGGCTGTCAGAGTTTCGAACTTCGGCGATTTAGCTCTATTATGCTCCCACTCAGCAATCCGATAAATATTTCAAACCCGACGAAAGTATAGTCCAGAGGTGATAATATTCCAGGTCTAGAACTCTACTCTGGCTAAATATTTTCACGATTTCTTGTGTAAAAAATAGGTTTACCCGTGGAACCCTGTAAAGCAAATAAAGAAGCCATACTCGCCAATATGAGGGAGACACTGTCTAAAAGCTTGAACTACAGCGTTAATTGAAAACTTAAGGCCAAATCATTGGTATTAAAACTCAGAAGAAAAGAACCGAACTGATACATGCATACAATTATCAGTTTAACAGAGAACCATTAATTCAAATGCACAGAGAGAGGTTTTGAAGATGACAATGTCTTCGGATCGACTTACTCAGAGAAGTCATGTTATTTCCTTTAAAACATAATAGATAAAGCTTACTCAATCTTTATCTCTTTCAAAAGCATGCCAATTTCCTAAAGCGATTAAAGCAATTATCCATAAAGCTTATTACAGCTTATCCACAAGCGATTATTACAACATGGTTTTATTCTTAAATTCTATCCTTATCTTAAACTAGAAAAGTATGGAAAGTGATGGCTAAAGGACCCCACTCCTTTACCTGTAGATTTTTGGATATTTGAAATAAGTTTTAAGATTTTTCCCTCCAAGTCACATGCTCCTGCATCAGACTCTTGATGACAAAATTCTTCATGGGCTTCTGTCCATGAGCTCATCTACAAAACTGCCCAATTTCTATAGCATGTTTTCTGTAACCCAAGTAGCTTCAGCTGTTGGCAGATCCTTCCATTTTACCAAATACTGGAACTACTCTTGTCCCCTTGTTTTCTTAAACATCTTCTTGTCTATAATTCTTTCTGGCTGCAATTCCTTTACCGTGGGGTAATTGTTTTGCCTAGTCAATCTCTTGTGTCTCCTGATCTTGTGTTGTATCATCTGCAGTTCCGCCTTCATACCTATACAGGTCTATAACATTAAAAATTGGTGATATTCCAACATCAGGGGGTAATTCAATCTCATATGCATTTGCAGAAAACTTTCTTAACACTCTGCATGGTCGAATTTTCTTGAACATCAATTTGTTATACTCCGTCTTTGGAAACATTTCTTTTCTGAGGTGTGCTAATACCAAATCTCCAACTTCGAAGTTCACCTCTCTTCTTCTCATGTGTGCTCTAGTCTTGTATTTGATGTTGCTATCATGCAGCTGTTGTTTCTCTTTTTCATGTATTTCTTGCATTTCTGAAGCAAAATCTTCACCCTCTGCACTTCTCATCTCTTCTTTTCCCAAGTTTCTCAATTCAGATATTCCTCTTGGATGTATTCCATAAATAATATGGAACAGACATGTCCTGTACTCCTGTTAGGTGAGTCATTATATGCATATTCAGCTTGTGCCAACACTCGATCCCATTTTTTTGGATGTTCTGCGGTAATACTCCTTAAAAGATTTCCTAAACTCTTGTTCACAACTTCAGTCTATCCATCAGTTTGTGGATGACAGGCAAAGATGAAAATTAGTTTAGTTCCTAGCTTCTTCCATAATGTCCTCCAGGAATGTTCAAAAAATTTGGAATCCCTGTCTAAGACAATACTCTTAAGCAACCCATGCAATCTTACAACCTCCTTAAAAAACAAATTAGCAATGTGAGAAGCATCACTAGTTTTATATCATGGAATAAAGTGTGCCATTTTTGAAAATCTGTCCACTATAACAAAAATTGAATCATTACCTCTTTGAGTCTTTGTTAAGCCCAAAACAAAATCCATACTTACCATATCCCAAGGCCTATCTGGAATTGCTCATGGAACATACAAACCCTGTGTTTTGGCTTCTTCCCTTTTCATATTGATAGATTTTACAAGTTATCACATACATTTCCACATCATATCTCATTTTTAGCCAGAAATAAAATCTGTTCAACTGTTCAAAAGTCTTCTCTTTGCCAAAATGTCCTGCAAGTCCTCCACTATGTTTTTCTTTGATTAAATTCTCCCTCATTAAATAATTTGGTATACATAGCTCATTTATCTTCAACAATAGTCCATCTTGTAAGAAATAATCTAGCCATTTACTTCTATCCATCAAAACAGGATTCTTACAAGTTTCAAATGCCTCTTTAAAATCTGAATTTGTCTCATATAATTCTTTAAGAAAATCAAATCCTAACACTTGAATTTGACTCTCTTGTAGTAATATATTTCTCCTATTTAAGGAATCTGCAACTTTATTTGATGGGCCATTTATATGTTTCAAAACAAAATGGAAACCTTGAAGATACTCTACCCATTTAGCATGTTTCTTGCTAAGCTTTGGTTGCTGCATAATATGCTGTAGTGCATGGTTATCTGAGTAAAGGATGAATTCCTTTGACATTAGATAATGCCTCCATTTCTTCAATGACTGTACAACTGCATAGAACTCCTTATCATAAGAAGAATAATTCTTCTTTGAATCATTTAGCTTTTCACTAAAATAGGCTATAGGTCTATCTTCCTGAATTGAAACACCTCCAATTGCTTCTTCGCTGGCATCACACTTCACCTGGAAAGGCTTACTAAAATCAGGTAGAACCAAAATAGGCTTTTCAGTGATCTTCTTCTTTAATAGCTGAAAACTTCTTTCCACTTCAGCAGTCCATCTAAATGGTTGTTCATCTTTATTTATGGTCTCAATAATAGGTGCATTGATTTTACTAAAATTCTTGATGAATATTCTATAAAAGCTAGCAAGACCATGAAAACTTCTTACCTCGAAGACACTTTTAGGTGAAGGCCACTCCATGATTGCCTTGATCTTCTCTGGATCCATCTTTAGCCCTTCAGCAAAAATAATAAAACCCAAGTACACTAGCTCCTCTTTCATGAATGAACACTTCTTCAAATTCAGCAACAATTTCTCTTGTTGTAGCCTTTGTAAGACATAATTCAAATGTCTCATGTGCTCCTCCTTAGACCTGCTGTAAACTAATATATCATCCAGATATACTATTACAAATTTACCAATAAACTCTTTAAAAACTTCATTCATGAGTCTCATAAATGTACTTGGTTCACTTGACAACCCAAAGGGCATTACTCTCCACTCATGCAATCCCTCATTTGTCTTAAAGGTTGTTTTCCACTCATCCCCTTCTCTTATCCTTATCCGATGATATCCACTTTTAAGATCTAGTTTTGAAAAATACTTTGCTCCACTCAAGCAATCCATTAAATATTCAATTCTAAGTAAACGAAATCTGTACCTGATTGTGATTTTATTGATGGCTCTTGAATCTATACACATTCTCCAGCCTCAATATTTCTTTGGACTCAAGAGTGTTGGTATTGCAAAAGGACTCAAACTTTCTCTACTCGGCCCTTTGTCAAGAAATTCTTGCACCTGCTTCCTAACCTCTTCATTTTCTGTAGGAGTCATTCTATAAGCTGCTTTGTTAGGTAGACTTTCTCCAAGAATCAAATCTATATGATGGCTAATTATTTTAATGGGTGGTAACTCATTAGGCAAATCATCAACAATAATATCACAATAGTTCTCCAACATTTCTTGAATTTCAATGGGTAAATCCAAAACTATAGTAAAAGTCATTATTACCTTGGGCTTGCAAATTACAGCAAAATTTACCTCATTCTCTTCAATCTGCTTCAAGTATTCCTTTCCTCCTAGTAACAGCGTTTTTGGATCTATCTTATTTCTTTATGGATCTTCTTCTTTCATAGATGGAAACGTATGATTGACACCATCCTTTCTAAACTTGTAGGTGTTTCTTTTCCCATCATGCATAGCTCCTCTGTCATATTGCCAAGGTCTTCCAATCAATATGTGACACACATCCATTGGCATCACATCACATACAATTTTATCTTTATATTTGCCCAACTAAATCTCCACTTCACATTGTTCATTCACTAATAGTTGATGTCCCTTTTGTAACCATGACACCTTGTAAGGTGTTGGATGTTTCATTGTCTTTGGCTTCAATTTCTCCAACACTTCTGTAGAGACCAAATTATCAATGCTGCCACTATCAATGATCATCTGACAGCATTTCCCTTGAACTTTACACATTGTTCTTAATAAATTATTTCTTTGTGATTGTTCATCTATCTCCTTTGCTGGCTTGAGCAAAAATTTATTGATTACCAAATATTCTCCTCTCTCTGGTATATTTTCTTCTTCTGCCACTACTGCTGCCAATGCTTCTCCCTCTACTTGGGCGACAATTGCATTCCTCCAGCTTGTTCCTGCATTCTCTAGGCACTCAAAAGCTTTGTGTCCCAACTTGTTACATCTGTAAGATCTTATTTCTCTTCCTCTTCCTCTGCCTCCTCTTCCTCTTCCTCTAGAAAAACTCCCTCTGCCTCTTGCATCACCTCCTATGGGTGCATGCTAGGTTGAGCTGCTTCTAGGTCCATCTTTAGGTGTTGTAGATATTCCTCTACCACTTTGACTTCCCCTTCCTTGAAAAGTACCTCTCCCTCTAGCAGACCACTTCCTCAAGAGTTTTTCTTTAGCTTTTAGTGCCACTTGATAAGCTTCTTCTACTGTTTTAGGAGACAGTATACTTATCTCATCTTGAATGTCCATCCTAAGACCATTCACATATCCAACCACCTTCTCATCTATATCCTAAGTTTCTTCAGCTCTTATGCTTACCTTATAGAATTCCTCTGTGTATTCTTTCACTGTCATAGATCTCTGTCCAAGATTTTTCATCTTGTCTGAATAAGGTTTGCTAATAATTACTTAGTAAAGACTTACCCCTTGTGGAGCACTTGAAAGGTATGCTTTTGACAAACAATTTAGTGGCTTTTCAATAATATTTGTAACCTTTTCTGCATTGTGAATTCAAAAGAGATAAAGGATTTTAATAAAAGGTGCAAGAATTAACATGGGAAACTCAACCACTAATAATTGTCATTTTTCTACGCAGGAAGAAGTGGAAGCAAGGAGTTGTCGTCCAAAAGCGAAAAAGCAGAGGAAGAATAACTGTTGTCCCTCCAGAAGGGAACCGAATGCGAACAAGATCGAGTAAATTAGAGTTGAATAACCTAGGAAAGGAAGGAGGAATACCGAGTCGGCGAACGCGAGAAATAAAAGTAAAGGATTAACCAATTGGTGAATCCCTCAGGATCTTCGATCCTGAGGGATCGTTGTTTTACTTATTTTTGTTATCTAGATATCTCCGCCGTTACTCTTATATAAAGGAACAACGTCGTTGAGCAAGGAGACTACTGCTTTTGTAATTTTCGTTTTCAGACAAAAATTTGATCATCGAGTCTCACTGAGACCTGGTTTATTATACATTTGTTGATGCATTAATATAAAAGACTTGGTGTTTATTTCATCTCTGCGTCTGGAGTAACCTAAGGCGGTGTACCATTGGCAGCTAAGGGCCCGGCTCCGAGGGACACTTGCTTTTGTATCATTATACTGTGATTTATGCGTGGTTTGCTTATCTCTATTACTCAGTAATCTGATACATCTTTCATATGTTATGCTATGCTCTGTTATGATCAATACATTAATGATTTTTCTGTGTAATGACTCTGCACTGTATAATTGGATCTCTTCAGAGTTGAATTGCGTGTTTAACCAGCTATTTCTGTTACAGATCGTTGGTATGAATGTTACTGTCATTGGATCCATGTGAAATAACAATTGTTGGAACTTGAAAGTAATGTTACTCTGTTTAGAAACATAGTTACATTACCCTTCATTCTTAGATTACTATATTAATGCGAGGCGTGTATATATGGTTGATTATTGTTGTTCCATAATTCATTAATGAGTGTTGTTCCATAAAGTATATTCCATCCAGTTTGCTTGAGGAGAAAAGAATGTTATATCAGAGTGTGAATCATTGGTTTTGAATCACGAGATTTAGTTCTTTTGATTGTTGTTTCATTTACTTCTGTTCCATTTACTGCTGTTCCATTTCCTTTTTGTTGTTCCATTTTACCTTTTTCAATTCTATTTACTTGCCTTTGTTGTGTTGGTGTGAAAGAAGGTCTAAGGCTATAGTGAGCCTCAACAGATGCTGCCTAGCTCCTAGACCTATGGTCCATGCTTTAATTTCCTTTCTATCAGTTTCTAGAGGGATGGGTTATTGCTTCCGTACCCTTGACTGATCAACTGTCTTGTGTGATTCTATCTTTTGGGATAATTTAGTTACAGTTTAGTATCTGTTTACTTTTGTATTTTTTGAACGCTATACTACTAAGCATTACTCGGACGAATAGCCTCGGATTGAGTTACTCTTTGCAATAACAAAAGGTTCCCGGATTGATTTATTAATGTGGGATAATTAGAGGTGTGAGAGACCCTAGTTATAACTCTACATTTTTGCGTCATTGCCGGGGAAAGAGTATAGCCATTTTCCCTTTACAGAGTAGTGCGCAAATCCGCTAAGGGGGATTTTGATTTTAAAAACGGAAGGTAAGAACCTGCGAATGGAGCATGTAAAATCCCTGCTCCACCTTCCGCTCTCTTAGCAGAATTGCTGGTTGAATAGGATTTAGTAGTTTTTAGAGTGCATGACTAAGCAGAAAAAGCTAGAAAAGAATATCAAACCTCCAGCCAAACACGAAAAAGCCAAAGGGCTGGTGACCCTTGGCCGAACAACCTTCATAGACGAAATCTATAAGAAAACTGAATCTCAGCCGTCGGTAGGCCCCAGAAATATTAATTCTAAACATCCTACTAGCTCCCTTCAGGCCACAACATCACCATCTGGAGCCTTTGCTGAGGTGCATAGTCATACTGATGAACAGGACTTTCAAGAAATTGAAAATTCTATGTCAGAACGACTGCAGGAAGGGAATTTAAGCAACCTTTGTGAAGGAGAAGGGGAAATAGGGGAAATAGGAGAGCGAAGGTCTCCTCCTAGGACAATCCAACTGTTAAATAGCCCAGATAAGGGGAGCGTGGTAAAAATTATTATTGAAGGCACCCCATTCCCTCAAATAGAAATTCCAGATAAGGGAAGTGTTATCAAAACAATCCCTGCCAAGGCCGTTCCTTCTCAACCTAGGAATACCCTCCTAGAAATTCCGGAAGGTTATTGGCATATATTTGATACTATGGCGCAGAATCAGCCAAATACTCAAACTTCTACATTGCAATATCCTATAGTGGATTCTGCAGCAAATGCGCCCATGAAAGCGATCCCTCTGCAACACATCCCTACGTTTCATGGACTTACATCAGAGGACCCTGATGCATTCCTATTTGAATTCGATGTACTATGTAGGGGATATGATTACACCACTGACCCCCAGAAATTAAAATTGTTCCCTTCCACTTTGAAAGGGGTGGCTCTGAGATGGTTTATGGGTTTAGGTGGTGGAGTCATAAACAACTGGGAGCAAATGAAATAATCTTTCCTAAAGAAATATCAGGATTACTGTAGGTTGAGAGAACTAAAAGATGAAATTTTCCAAATGACGGCCAGACCAAATGAAACTTTAGAAGAATATGTAGAACGTTTCCAGTATAATTTACATAGATCCCCCTATGCATCACTACTTCTGCCTGATAATGTGTTGAAAACTGCATTGATTAGAGGCATGAAAAAACAGTGGATTAAAACATTGAATATCATGGGAAAAGGGGATATTTATCAAGAGAATTTTGCTGACATCATTGATTTATGCATCAGGAGTTCAAGAGGCAGCACAAGGATAAGACCAACAGAATATGATCGGTTTGTCAGAGATAACAAAATATCAACAGAAGGAGTAACACGTGTAGAACTTAGAAATTTATTAGAAAATTTTAAAACTGATATTCTGGGGACATTAACTACACAGCTTGATATTGTGTAGGCTAAACAAAAACAGATGGAGGCAGAACAAAATATGGCGATTTTCTGCCCCCGATGTAGAAGAAAACATAACCACAAGGAATGTCCACTGGATGCAGTTCAAACATGTGCTATCTGTACAAAAGATCACCTTACTGAGAGCTGCCCCTCACTTCCTGGATTGAAGGCAGTATATAAGGAAGCGGAAGAAGAACCAGAGCCAGCATACTTCGTTAACTAGCGTTGCCAATGGCAACCTAGGCAATCTGGTATGTTTTCGGACCCAACTTCTTCTTTCCAGCCTTCGCAGTATAACGCTCAGCAATATAGTATGTGGCAAAACCAATCTCCACCCCCATTTCTGAACTGGTCATCACAACCGTTTTCTTCTCCAAATCCATGGATGAATCAAATAGGCCAATTCGGCTGGCCAAATTTTCCCTACGCCCCACCATATTGGCAGAATAACTCATATCCTCCACAATGGATCCCCCCTACTTCACAAGGTTCACCCTGGCAGACAAACTGGCCAAAATCGACATATCAGCCAATAGGAACTATTCCACTCCCTCAACCGACTCTACCAGCCTTACAACAAAACCCCTAGTCTAATCTGAGACCGCAACTCCCATCCCAACCCAATCCCAATCCCAATAATAGACCGGTCCAATCCCTCCAAATCATAGAAACATCAGAAATCGAACCTGATCTAAGGGAGTGCAATGATCTTCAGTTAAGATCTGGACGTATAATAGAAACAGAGGGAGACAAAGTAGTTCACATTGAATATCAGTTACCAATAGAACAATCGTTACAACAAGAGGGTGTAAATAAGGAACATACCCATCATCAAGCAAGTACATCCTCTCCTCCCTTCCCGGAACGATTAGTCATACCACAACCAGTGCAATATCCAGACTTTGACATTCTGGGAGAGTTACAAAACCTGTAAATAAGAATTCCATTCCTCCAAGCCATTCAAGACATTCCTATATATCCAAAAACTATAAAAAAAATTGTGCATAAAAAAATCAAGGAGGAATACAACCACTAACCCAAGAGTCCAAGTAGTCGGTACTTTATCTGACTTGTTATCAGGAAAAGAGACACCCATTAAATATGAAGATCCTGGAAATCCAATTGTAACCGTGCAAATCTATGGTCAGACCTTGACTAATGCTTTAGTTGATCTAGGAGCTGCAATCAATATTTTGACAACCTCTACCTGCCAAAAGCTTGGCATTACATCAGTAGAACTTACTTCTACTTTGCTAGAATTGGCAGACCGATCTATAGTTCGACTAGAAGGTACTCTATACGATGTCATGGTTTCTGTATATTCCTGGGAATATCCAATCGATTTCCTGATAATTAATCCAAAAACCCGACTGGATGGACATCCGCTAATTCTTGTAAGACCTTGGCTTACTACTGTCGATGCTTACATTGGTTGTCGGCAGGGAAACATGACCATAACTAAAGGACCAGACATTAAAAATCTAGTTCTATATCCTCCAGCACAGCCAAGCCTTCCAATGATCAAAACTAACCAGCATCTTGTGTCATACCCTACTAACAATATCAGATCCCCATTGACTGTACGGAAGGCTCTAGATTTTAAAGACAAAACAGAAGATGATGCCATCAATAATTTCATTAGTCAAACTGAATCTAGATCTCACACACAATGTTTCATGATAGAAGCAGCATTCGATAGTGAACTAGAAGAAGATCCTTTGAAAGATGCACATGACCAAACAATACCTGTGGCTGTTGTTGCCAACAGTAAAGTAGTGGCTGTTGTTGCCAATAGTAAAGTAGTGGAAATTGAATTAGGTAAGACTCTAAATATCAATGCCAACCTCACATCGGACCAAGAAACAAAGCTCATCCATCTGTTACGAAAGTATTAAGGAGCATTTGCATGGGATTACCCTGATATGAAAGGGATTGATCCTCAATTATGCACCCACCACATCTATATAGAAAAAGATGCAAGACCTGTTCGTCAACCGCAAATAAGACTCAACCCCCATCTAAAAGAGGTTGTAAAAGCCGAACTTCAGAAGCTTTTAGATGTTAATTTTATCTATCCTATTTCCGATAGTAAATGGGTCTCTCCCCTGGTGGTGGTACCCAAGAAAAATGTAAAATGGAGGATTTGCGTGGATTACAGGGAGTTAAATAAAGCCACACAGAAAGATCACTTCCCTCTCCAATTCATAGACCAAGTATTGGACACTTTAGCTAGAAAGAAATTATTTTCTTTCCTGGATGGCTTCAGTGGATACAACCAAATCCAAATTTCCCCTGAAGACCAGGATAAAACTACCTTTACTTGTCCTTGGGGAACGTTTGCCTATCGAGTTCTACCCTTCGGCCTATGTAATGCTCCTGCTACATTCCAAAGGGTTGTCCTTAGCATCTTTGCAGATTTAATAAATGATTGACTTGAGGTGTACATGGATGACTTTACACCATATGGAGATGATTTTGATCTAGCTTCAGATACTCTAGAAAAAGTCCTACAACGTTGCATCGCTACCAGGCTTTGCTTAAGCCATGAAAAATGTTATATGACGATGACAGAAGGGCTCATTCTAGGGCACTATGTTTCAGCAGCTGGCATCCAGGTAGACCCGGCCAAAATCCAAATTCTTTTGCTTATCCCTACCCCCACTACTCAAACAGAGGTACTCAGTTTTCTTGGATTTTCTGGGTATTACAGACGATTTATAGAACATTACTCACATATTGCTGCACCTCTATATGCTCCAACTGGTAACGTTGATTTCTTGTGGACAGAAAAATGCGACCATGCTTTCAAGGAATTAAAGAAGCTTGTATCAACAGCCCCAGTCCTTCGAGGACTAAACTGGAATTTACCATTCCAAATATCATCTGATGTCTCAGATACAGCAATCGGTGCAGTCCTGGGGCAAGAAGAGGATAAAAAACCATATGCTATCTACTATATCAGCAAAAATTTATCCTCTGCCGAATTGAATTATACTGTCACTGAAAAAGAATTCCTCGCTGTAATACATGCTGTTAATAAGTTTAGACATTATATCACAGGCTATCTCGTTATGTTATATACAGATCATTCTGCTATCAAATATTTGGCAAGTAAACCTGTTACGAATGCTAGAATAACCAGATGGTTGATCCTATTGCAGGAGTTAGATATCACAATCAAGGATCGACCTGGAAAGGAGAACCCTGTAGCCGATTTTCTCTCACGAATACCAAAATCAATTGAAACAACAGCAGTGGAAGATCAATTTCCTGATGAGCACCTGTTTGTTGTTGCTGTTCGAACACCCTGGTATGCTGATGTCGCCAATTACCTTGTAGTAGGTAAGCTACCAAAACACTTAACCCCTCAGGAACGTAATCAGATTGTTCAGAAGGGCACTCGATTTTCGTGGATTGGGGGCTATTTGTTCCACACAGGGGCAGACATGCAAATTAGGAGATGTATTCGAGAAGATGAAATCATCGATATTTTAAAATCCTGTCATGACGGACCATGCGGGGGACACTTTGCTGAAAAGAGAACAACACATAAAGTATTGCAGACAGGATACTATTGGCCTACAATTTTCAAAGATGCGAAAAAATTTGCCCAAGCTTGTGATAGCTGCCAGCGAGCAGGACGACCTGGCCAAGCCGACGAAATGCCTATGATACCACAATTAGTCATTGATCCATTTGAACGATGGGCTCTTGATTTCGTTGGGCCCATTAATCCATCATCAAATCAGAGGAAATACATTCTGGTGGCGACGGACTATGTTACTAAACGGGTCGAGGCCGAATCATTGCCTAAGGCTATAGAAGATTCTGTAATACAATTCTTGTTCCATTTGTTTGTACGTTATGGACTTCCGAGAGAACTAATTACAGATGGTGGACCACAATTTGTTGGAAATAAATTAGCTGCAACACTTAACAATTATCATATCCAGCATAAAATTACTACCCCATACCACCCGTAGGCAAATGGGCAAGTAGAAAGTAGCAATAAGGTAATAGAATCAATTTTAACAAAAACCATTGCATCGCATAGGCGTGATTGGGCCGCCCGATTACCTGAGGCACTGTGGGCTTATGGAACCACATGGAGAAGTACCACAGGATATTCACCTTATCAATTAGTGTTTGGAAAACAACCTATCTTCCCCATAGAATTCGAAATCCAAACGCTACGAACTACACAGGAAGTCGGCCTAGATCTGAGTGAGGCACAAATCAATCGATTACAGCAGATTAATGAATTGGACGAAATCAAGCTCTCTGCATTACAAAATACAACATTGATTCAACAGCAACGAGCTAAATGGCATGATGCACTTATCAAGAACAAAGTCTTTCACGAAGGAGACTGGGCTCTGTTATATGACTCTCGGTTTCAGGACTTCCCGGGGAAACTTCAAACTCGATGGTTAGGACCATACGAAATCCAGAAAGTACATGATAATGGGACCCTTACTCTGATCACAATTGACGGTTCTAGATATGCATTCAAGGTAAATGGCCACCGAGTTCGTCTCTATCGAAAGCCACTCACTCGGGAATCCTTCTGTCAGCAGCTACATCAAGACACTGATATGGAAATTTTAGGAGAGGAAGCGAAATCTTCCTCACCTATAATTTAGTAAGGAATTCATTTTT
>APFE031522022.1:32777-54173 GCA_000404065.3 Pinus taeda | reverse complement strand
TTTTGTTGTTCCTTTTCAAAAGGAACAACACTTGCGTGTTTTTGTTGTTCCTTTTCAAAAGGAATAGCACTTGAGTGTTTCTGTTGTTCCTTTTCAAAAGGAACAACACTTGCGTGTTTTTGTTGTTCCTTTTCAAAAGGAACAGCACTTGTGTGTTTTTGCTGTTCCTTTTCAAAAGGAACAGCACTTGTGTGTTTTTGTTGTTCCTTTTCAATAAGGAACAACACTTGTGTGTTTTTGCTGTTCCTTTTCAAAAGGAGCAGCACTTGTGTGTTTTTGCTGTTCCTTTTCAAAAGGAACAACACTTGAGTGTTTCTGCTGTTCCTTTTCAAAAGGAACAACACTTGAGTGTTTCTGCTGTTCCTTTTCAAAAGGAACAGCACTTGCATGTTTTTGTTGTTCCTTTTCAAAAGGAACAGCACTTGTGTGTTTTTGTTGTTCATTTTCAAAAGGAACAGAACTTGTGTGTTTTTGTTGTTCCTTTTCAAAAGGAACAACACTTGAGCGATTTTGCTGTTCCTTTTCAAAAAGGAACAGAACTTGTGTGTTTTTGTTGTTCCTTTTCAAAAAGGAACATCACTTGTGTGTTTTTTGCTGTTCCTTTTCAAAAGGAACATGATCTGGATTTATACAGGAACGCAACAAAATACAGAGATAATCATATACATAAAGATGTAGCGGAAATAATGCTTCATTTCATTAATGGTAAATACCGAAATATGCTTACAACCAGAATTGGAAATAAACGAGTTAGGGCGATGGTAGCTTATCTCTGAGAAGAGATGTGCGGCTACATGCCTCTGAACTGTTCCGAACTGTGTTACAATGAGGCTCGAAGGCCTATTTATTGTTGAGAAACAATGGAAGACCTTCACATTCAAAACCTGACCCTAGAAGATGAAACGCCAAATGTGGGCCCCGTTTGGGGTAAATTGGTACATCAATTTCCCAGGGTCGTAACTTTGGCATACGATCTCCGTTTGACGCGTATGATAGCTCGTTAGAAATATCTATCCGAGAACTACCACTTTGGGAAGGGCAACGTCAGTTCGTGGATTCATGTTGCCCCCATATTTCCAAAAAAACGTCGTTTAGGGCCTCAAAACAACTCTGGAAGTTCAGGACCCAAAAAAACTACTAAAAATAGTAAATTGTGCTACAATTACGGAAACTGAAAAACTGAAAAAGACAGTTGTGGGGGTCCAAATGGGATAGGTGGGTGGCCACCAACATCCACCTGGATCAGAACAACACTTGAGTGTGTCTGATGTTCCTTTTCAAAAGGAACAACATTTGAGTGTTTCTGCTATTCCTTTTTCAAAAGGAACATCATTCGCGATTTTCTGTTGTTCCTTTCAAAAAAACGGCATCCCACGAATTTGTCTGCATGGATTCTTCTCTGAGGAACACCATAGGCATGTTTTTGCTCTTATTGAGAATGATTTGCGCCCATGTTCTCCCCAGTCTTTTAGATACAGCTATGGACTTATGCGGTGAACATAAATCATGATATACCGAAGTCAGCAGATCATAAATCGTCATCTTTAGAAATCCTAGTATTGATAAGAGGACAAGAGGAGGGATACTAACCTTTCATCTTCGTTGTCATTGTCTTATTTCCGGCGCTCCCGTTGGTGATCTTTATCATGACGATTTCCCTAAAAATATTTTTTTATTATTACTTAGGAGTAAGAGGAGAGGATTTATATCTGTCTGTTGGGATGATAAGACTTCTTCCACCATTCCCCGCTCTTAAGGAGTGCGGAACCACCCTTATGTGTAAATAAATAAAAAAGGTGCTATGCAAAAAGAAAAAAGAAAATATGAAATTGTCAAATGCGGGATAGGGGGTCTCATCGAGAGCCAGCCTACCATGATCATAAGGATGGAAGCGAAGTGGCATTCCCATTACGACCACCACACCAGGGATATGGTCCAAAGGTATACTAAATAAACAAACCTTGGAACAGGGGGTCTCATCACGAGCCGGCCTGTCCACCTTTCACGCCTACCTTGTGAATGGCATTATGGCTATCTGGTTACCAAGCCAGCATAATGACCTGCATTTTGACAAAGCACTCTTCAGAATACACACAAAGGATCATGGTTCCGGAGGGTGAAATAAACAACTCTGCCAAGGTTATGAACACCTGTTGGCAGCAGAACTCTGTTAATGGCATTGAAGTCGTAATGGTTACACCAACAGGTATGATATCAATACCTTTTTGTCTATTATATCCTTTGAATAGATCATATTTCATGCCTCGATGTATATATCGCATGAATATTCATTACCACCAATCATGCAACGGAACTGACAATGACCACTGGAGATTTCGTACGCTTGACAGACGTCCCATCCCCTGGCCTCTCATTATATCACGCAAGCTCTTATGTAAAACGTGATCTACCTTTTTGCCTTGATTTCGGTATTTCGTTGTTTTTCTAAAACATGGCATAATTTCATATGTTGTTTCTTTATGAATTGACTTCCGAATGGCTGTTGCTCCTCTATTTGATGGCTGGGGATAGCCTATCAGATCGCGCGGGGGAGGTAACCTCATTACTCCATGGATTACGTGGCTGCACACCATTCGGGCGAGATAATGTACGAAGGTATGGCATCGTTTAACGTTATGATAATTCCATTTTACGGAAATTGCCGTCCACGATCCTTTTTTTGTTGCATGCTCTGTGTTCTTTTCCAAAATTTGGCGACGATCATCCTTTCTGCGTCTCAAACAGCACAGGCAGTTGCTGTCCCATTAAGAATTCTGAGTGGAATCATGGGGGGAAAGACGGTCCAAAGCGAACCTTAGGAGTTGACAGTCTCCGCTACTGCCCACGAGATCCTAGAAAACGCAGGGTGGCTGAATTATTTCAGTCGCCTACAAGAATCAAATGAAGTAGTGGCGTTGGAATTCTTGCAAAATTTGCAGGAGAACTACTCCATAGTAGGAGGAAAGCGGATAGCGGTCATGAATGATATCATTGCAGAAGTCTCGGGACTGCCAGCTGCCAGACCCGTATGGACGCTGAAGAAAGAAAGATTACAAAAGGTTATGGAGATTCTCCAGGATGAAGGCCAAATCTTGACAGTCAAAGGGAAGGGAGTTCTGTCGGCAACGCTAGGGGAACCCTGGACCGAATTAGCAAAGATAGTGCAGAGCTACATCACTTGCGAAGGGAGGAAAGACGTGGTAAGACCTCGTCACCTGAAACTTTTAGCTGTTTTTAAAGGAAAATGTTCTGTAAATCTCCCTGCACTTTTAAATTCATTATTACATGACGCGGCCCGAAGCCTGAAAAAGGCACAGCACATAGAAGCAGTCGTTAGCCACCATCAACTGATTCGATTGATAGTGAGCCACAATCTCACTTAACAACAAAGCACCTGGGAGGAACTTATCGCAATAGTCGAGGGGGGATTGGCTGCACCACCCCCAAAACCTAAACATTCCTCCAGCACGCCGGAACGATCAGAAAAACGCAGGGAATTGGCAGCAGAAAGACATGCTGCTCCAAAATGAAAACAATCCTCCAATACACCAGAACGACCAGAGGAACCCAGAGAATTGGTAGCAGAGAAACACGTTGCTGGTACACCCGAACAACCTGAGAGACCAAGGAAATTAGCCCGGTTGGCCTTGATATGAGGAAGGTTGGAAAAGATTCAGGGAACCACTACCCAGCCAATCGAGATTGCGAACAAACCTTTAGAACCAGAAGGAGGACCCTCCGAAGAAAATGCTAAGCAATCAGAGGCCGAGGTTGAGCAGCCTGGAGGAGGAATTGAGGAAGGAGATGAGCACTCGATGACAAAAACAACCACCGAGCAGGTCAATCAAGAAGAGGAAGTAGTACAACCAGGGGGTAGCCCGTTGCAGGACCCTGTGGGTGAGGAGGAATTGGCAGCAGTCCTGGCCAATATGGGGGAATATGGCCAGCCCTCCAGCGCAACAGGCATCCCTGACGGACCCGCGGAGGAAGATATGCCTGAGAAAGCGCATGCAGAAAATGCAGGAGAAGAAAACCTGCCCGTTTATGATGATGAAATGGGAGACACCAATCAGGAGCAATCTGTCCCCAAGACACCAGAAGAAATCCCAGACGGAGAAGGAGCAGACTCAAGGGCCAGGCATAAACCCTCTGCCAAGGCAATATAAATTAAGAAATTAAGGAAGAAACAACAGAGGTTGCTGGGCACTATAGCCAAGCTCCGACAACAAATTCGAATTCTAAAAGCCAACTTAAGGGTACAAAGGACCACAAGGAAAAGGAAGAGGGCCACTGCAGTAAAATCCCGGAGGACAAGAAGACGACAGACCTATAGCCGTTTTGTTGGTCGAAACGCCATTAGGAGACCTACTGCCGAAAAACAGACCATTGTTCCAAATGACATTGAAGAACAAACTGTTGTTCCAAATATCGTTGAGGGATAGACTGCTATTCCATCTGACCCTGAAGAACGGATGGACATTCCAATTGAGGAAGAGGAACAACAAGAGGCTCTGATGACAGGGGGACCACATCAACCCTTTATTCATGTTAAGAAAGAAAAAGAGAGCAAGGAGACCCAAACAGAAGCACCACCCTCAGGGGTAATTCGGGTTCTAAACTCTAAGCAGCATAATAAAAAGGTCCAGGTCAAATTCCCAGCCTCTACAGCTTTATGGAAAAAGGACCAAAAAACAAGGACCTTACACAAAATGATGAAGCAAGCTCAGCAAGAAGTTGAACAGCTGAGAGAACAAACAGTCCCCCAGGAGAAATACGAAGAGCTACAACAGCAACTTCGGGATATTAGTCAGTCCGAAAGCCAGGCCTTCGAAGGATGGCAAAAGGATCAAGAAAAGGTTGCTAAGGTAACTCGTCGATTAGATAGTGTTATTAACAAGATGGACACTGTGTGTTCCTTGTATAATGACGTTTTGACTTGTAGGGCCCCTGCTAAAAATTATGATTTATTTTTGCTTGAATGATATTTGCGATTGAAAATAAAATCCATTAGGGCAGGTGCACCTATCCACATCAATACTGTTAATGATTTTATAGATTGTTGCAAGCATTATGGAATTAAGGTTCAAAGATTATTGTGCGAGTTTTACTTGCACAACCTCTTGTTAGACCAGGAAACTGATTTAAATCCTGGCCCTTTTGTTGGCGATATACAATTCCAAGCCTTCATCTCATTTGGGGTTAATCAACTGAAATGGCTCAGAGCTTATAACACCTTTCAGAGACAGGAGAATAGCCTAGACTTATGGGTGCGAGCCGAGCCTAGAGACCCAGTGACACTATGGAGAGAGCATAGGAGCCTTATGAGGATCCCGGGTGTCATCGAGATATTAGGACCCATGCACGAAGACTTGATCCGACATAGTCTGGAATATTTTCTGACTATTAAAGAACTTGCCATCGATGCTGCAAAATTCTGATACCGGACCTCTAGCCCAAACATCCAGCTCAGGGAACCATTCAAATATGAGAATTTTGAGCTGGCTTCCAGCCGATTAAACCTTTATGGGGAATGTATTCTGCAAGCAGGGCCATCCTGGTTGGGGTATCGATTTCGTAGTCCAATTATTTGGCACCCTGCACCCGGATATCATGCCTTGTATGAAATGCCTGCAGATCAAATAAATCAGTTCTTTGATAATCTAGTTGCTCATCACGGTTGTCGGCCTCCTCACGAGATCCCCTCTCCGGCCTATTCTCTTACCGCCTTGCATGTCAACTATAATGTTTTCATGAGGGCATGAAACAGGGTAAGCAGGGGGGGGTGTGTAGCACTTGAAAGGTATGCTTTTGACAAACAATTTAGTGGCTTTTCAGTAATATTTGTAGCCTTTTCTGCATTGTGAATTCAAAAGAGATAAAGGATTTTAATAAAAGGTGCAAGAATTAACATGGGAAGCTCAACCACTAATAATTGTCATTTTTCTATGCAAGGAGAAGTGGAAGCAAGGAGTTGCTGTCCAAAAGCGAAAAACAGAGGAAGAATAACTGTTGTCCCTCCAGAAGGGAACCAGATGCGAACAAGATCGAGTAAATCAGAGCTAAATAACCCAGGAAAGGAAGGAGGGATACCGAGTCGGCGAACGCGAGAGAGAAAAGTAAAGGATTAACCGATTGGCGAATCCTATTGTTTTACTTATCTTTGTTATCTAGATATCTCCGCCGTTACTCTTATATAAAGGAACAAAACTTTTCAGACAAAACTTTGATCATCGAGTCTCACTGAGACCTGGTTTATTATACATTTGTTGATGCATTAATATAAAAGACTTGGTGTTTATTTCATCTCTGCATCTGGAGTAACCTAAGGCGGGTACCATTGGCAGCTAAGGGCCCGGATCCGAGGGACACTTGCTTTTGTATCATTATACTGTGATTTATGCGTGGTTTGCTTATCTCTATTACTCAGTAATCTGATACATCTTTCATATGCTATGCTATGCTCTGTTATGATCAATACATTAATGATTTTTCCGTGTAATGACTCTGCACTGTATAATTGGATCTCTTCAGAGTTGAATTGCGTGTTTAACCAGCTATTTCTATTACAGAGCGTCGGTATGAATGTTACTGTCATTGGATCCATGTGAAATAACAATTGTTGGAACTTGAAAGTAATGTTACTCTGTTTAGAAACATAGTTATATTACCCTTCATTCTCAGATTACTATATTAATGCGAGGCGTGTATATATGGTTGATTATTGTTGTTCCATAATTCATTAATGAGTGCTATTCCATAAAGTATATTCCATCCAGTTTTCTTGAGGAGAAAAGAATGTTATATCACAGTGTGAATCATTGGTTTTGACTCGCGAGATTTAGTTCTTTTGATTGCTGTTTAATTTATTGTTGTTTCATTTACTGCTGTTCCATTTACTGCTTTTCCATTTACTGTTGTTCCATTTCCTTTTTCCTATTCCATTTTACTTTTTGCCGTTCTATTTACTTTACTTTGTTGTGTTGGTGTGAAAGAAGGTCTAAGGCTGTAGTGAGCCTCAGCAGACGCTGCCTAGCTCCCAGACCTATGGTCCATGCTTTAATTTCCTTTCTATCAGTTTCTAGAGGGATGGGTTATTTCTTCCGTACCCTTGACTGATCAACTGTCTTGTGTGATTCTATCTTTTGGGATGATTTAGTTACAGTTTAGTATCTGTTTACTTTTTTATTTTTTGAACGCTATACTACTAAGCATTACTCGGATGAATAGCCTCAGATTGAGTTACTCTTTGCAATAACAAAACGTTCCCGAATTGATTTATTAATGTGGGATAATTAGAGGTGTGAGAGACCCTAGTTATAGCTCTACACCCCTTAGCTTTGCTACCATTCTACTCCAATTCTCAATAGGTTGCTTGCCATGTCTCTTTCTTTCTGCATGCACACCATCCCAAAAAAGTGTTGCATGGCCCTTTAACTTGGTGACAACAAACTTTACTTTCTTCTCATATTTTGTTTCTTCATATTTGAAGAATTTATCCATGCCATTAATCGAGTCTATCAATTCTTCTGGATTCAGTCCTCTTTAATATATTGAAACCTCGGTCTTTGGCCTTGCTATGGATCTCAACACTGACTGGAAGAATCTCATCTTAGGAGTAATTGTTACAGCTTCCTCCTTTGTGGCTTCAACCTTAGGCTCACTAACATCTCCATCATCTATATTTATTCCTGTTGTTAATGCATCCAATCTAGCTTGCATCTGTTGCACAGCTTCCATCACTTCAGCATTTGCAACATGTCGTCCTCTTCCACCACGTCCTCATCCTCTTCCAACTCTGAAAGCCATATTAACCTTCGTTCTCATGCTTCTGAGATTCAATTCAGTGTCAATTAGTGGCTCTGATACCACTAATGGTGGCCTGGGTGCAGGCGATATAGGCAAACGTCCAAATCTTGGTATAATTTCTTCTAATTCTGGTTGAAATTATCTTTCTCTTTCAAGTGGTGTATCAGTCATCTATTATTAGATTGACTTCTTCATGAGATTCCTTTTTTTCTTCAAATCAATAGGCTTTCCTTATTAATCACCGCAACCCTTGTTATCGTGCACAAATTTGTACCATAGGCTTGTTTTTCTCTCTATCGGAACTATAATCCCATAGGAATTATAGTGATAGAATATCCTTGCTTTAAAACAAAGAAATTGAGTTAAAAACACAATATACATAGGCAGAGGGCTTTCGTTCCAAACGAACGGAAATACGCTGTCGGTGCTTTAATTTCAAGGAATGTGTTTAATGCAATTAACACTAT
Organism: Pinus taeda; assembly: GCA_000404065.3. Classification (NCBI taxonomy): domain Eukaryota; kingdom Viridiplantae; phylum Streptophyta; class Pinopsida; order Pinales; family Pinaceae; genus Pinus; species Pinus taeda. The sequence goes on along the minus strand of APFE031522022.1, from coordinate 45,900 downwards.
CAATGATAACCATCGGCCCTTTCAACGCTCATTCCTCCGATATGATAACACATGGTATTATCGGAGATCACAATCGGTGATTCCAATATTCTTAAGGCTTGCTCCTCCTGCTCCAATTTGGCAATGCAATAATAATCGTGGACCCGACAATCTTTCCACTCTTCTCTATAGTTTTTCGGGTCCGGGCTATCAGGAGATTTAGACTTCGGCGGTTTAGCTTTATTCCGCTCCCACTCAACGATCCGACAAAGGTTTCGGACCTGATGAAAGTATAGTCCAAAGGTGATAATATTTCAGGTCCGGAACTCTACTCTAGCTAAGTATTTTGACGATTTCTTGTGTAAAACAGAGTTTTTCCCGCAAAACTTTGTAAAGAATTAAGAAGTCAGACTTGAGAATATGAAGGAAAGACTATCTAAAAGCTTCAACTACCGCGTTAATTGAGAACTTAAGGCCAAATCATTGATATTAAAACTCAAAAGAAAAGAGCCAAACTGATACATGCATACAATTACTAGTTTAACAGAGAACAATCAATTCAGATGCACAAAGAGACGTTTTGAAGATGACAATGTCTCTGGGATCAACTTACTCATAGAAGTCATGTTATTTCCTTTAAAACATAATAGATAAGGCTTACCTAATGTTTGTCTCTTACAAATGCATGCCAATTTCATAAAGTGATTAAAGAAATTATCCATAAAGTTTATTACAGCTTATCCATAAGCGATTATTACAACATGGTTTTATTCTTAAATTCTATCAGTTTATCTTAAACTAGAAAAGCATGGAAATTGATGGCTAAAGGACCCCACTCATTTGCCTGTAAATTTTTTGGATTTTTGGAATAAGTTTGAAGATTTTTCCCTCCAAGTCACATGCTCCTGCATCAACATGTAAACCGATAAATAAAGCATTTTATTCTTAGTGGAAGCGAAAGCCACTCAGGTAGGGAAATCGGTACGATGTTAAATTAAAGTATTTACCCGATGCACAACTTAGTTGGGTTAAGATGGAGGTCGATAGTGAGGAGGTCAGGTGTGAAGAACATTCTTTCATTTTGTTCGAGTATGGAGCCTAGGCCCCCTATAGTCGAGAGTAAGAATGTTGGTAACCTGAGCAATGTTTTTATGAAATAGAAAGGTTTTACCTCTGACCTCCTACCTCTGACTTACATATTTTTATTATTTTTTTATTTCTTTTTTCTTTTTGGCTTTTTATGTTGCATTTTTTTTTTTTGAAAAAAAAACTATTTACAAAAGGAAGGGAGAAAAGGAGATAAATATTTATATAGGGTCCTTCTTATTCTATTTTTATTATACAGATAATAAAAAAAAAGACTTCATATGGAAATCCATCATGCTCAATCATCATCGACCTTGCTTAGACGTTGGATAGTTAGGGTTAATATATGTTGGTTAATAAATATTAATTCACTCTGGTTTACCATAACTCCTTGGGGTTTGTAAGGTGTTTTGGTTTTTAGTAATATTTCCTTGGATCTATATTTGTTTGGGTTTAAAAAAACTCCGTAGGGTTAATATTATCAAAAGGTTATAATATTAATTTAAGGAATTTACATAATAATTTTTATATTCACATATACTATATAATTAGTTGATATTTAATTGTATACCTTATATATATCAATATTAATTAATATCAACTATACAACTAAAAATAACAATAAATAATAAATAGAATAATAAGAATAATTAATATGTTAATAATAATAATTAACATTTATCGGCATTCTTCAACCACATTTACTAATGTAGTTGTGCATGTGATTGATTGATATACGTCGATAGGCATATATCAACCACATTTATTTAAATAAATATGATTGTGCTGGTATACATAAAATAAATAGATAATGAAAATTAAAATTAGTAATACAACTTAGCTTTTAGATTTGATCGAACTAAACATATAATTAGGAAAATTGCTCCAAGATTTTGGTTATGCAATCCCTGTCCACGCCAACAGAGTCAGTAACTGGGTGGCTGACCTTATAGATAATTGGGAAGACAACTACTTGTCACCTGGCCCATGGCCATGGTGGACGAAGACCTTCAGAATCTAACTAGTATATTGGATGAAGATGCGACAACAAACTAGGAAAACCTTCTTAAAGTAACGATGGATTCTCCGATGGGGGTGTCTAGATGGCAAAGGACTCCAACGAGATCCATGCCAAGCCATAACTCGAGATGATAGAATTTACTGAATCATGGGGGTCGCATGTCTAGGTGGGCATTTCTTAGGATAGTTATCTCCTTTCTGGATGGGCGTCTCCTCTCTATTATCTCATTCATGTTTGTAAAGTAATTAATGTGAAGCAGGTACTACCTACGATGCGGAGTAAGGGTAGAATCTCTCAAGCAAGGAGTTGTAGTCACCTGTTACCCCAGAAATTTGCGAACTCCCTCCTCTAAAAATTATTATTGGATTTCTGGGTTGGAATTTTTTTTAGCAGGGTAATACCTAGTTTGGATCAAGAATCATGTTGGGGAAAAGGGGAATTCATAGGTATAAATTTTCCATGTTTAATTTAAACATTCTTACCTGTCATCCCTAGGGACGAGAGTTGTATCTTCCATCAAGGGCAGGAATTCTGATCAAACTTCAATTATACGCCTTTCCCTGTCACTCATTTTTGTTATAGAAGGGGTCAGATGGATAAAGAGGTTTGATTAGAATCACAAATTGAGACATGGATATTTTAAGCTCCTCTTGGAAAATTTGAATTATAATTGTTCTTGTCATCTATTAGGTGGCCGACCAAATTGGTTGACAGTATTGAAACCTCATTGGAAAACTGATTATGTATGGTTGAGGCAGAAGCCCTTAGGCCCAAATAACAAATTCAAGATATGGGATTGGGGCGAATTTAGAGGATAAAACCACGATGCATAGAGACATGGCTTGCCTCAACTCACACTCTCGATGTGGCACGGGAACAGGGTTGGAGCTTGGGGCCATTGTATAGGTCATGGCAGAGGCCAAGTACACGATCGTGAAGCAGATATAGGATATAATGAGACCACTTCCACAAAGGTGAGAAATGAGATTGGAAAAATGGAAGAACAGGCTGCAAGTGATCGAGGCCCTTTATCTGATGCAAAATTTCTTGTGGAATTTGGAGATCTAGTGGAAGAACCTAGTCACACTAGAGGCAGATGCAATCTCTTCATCCAGACATTGTTCATCTATTGGAAAATTAAATATTTGCTGGAAAGGGTCTTGAGAGAAAGAAAGCATGATCTTTAGGAAACTACCACCAATTTGGCTGAGATAAGGAGAGACCAATAGCACTTGAGGTTCCATATGTTTCAACTCCAAAACATAATGGACAGAATAGAGAAGCATATCCCATGCATTGTTGCATCAATTCGTCTGGGTTCCAGTGCTAAGGATGCAACATCGGTTGATTCCTCTAATAAATAGTTCATATGTTTTCATGTCTCTAGGTTCTCTAGGCAAGGAACTATTAGATGGATGGATGATCATGTCTCTTCTATTTTTATTTTGCGACTTCTCCAAACTTATCAAGTTTGGAATAGATATCTAATAAATAAATAGTCAACGGATTTGAAACCTAACGTGTTTTTCACGTAAAATATTTTTTGGCTAAGAGAAAGAAACACTAAACAATTTAATAATATATATATATATATATATATAAATAAAATAATAATGGTTTATAATCTTAACTTAACATTTAAAATTTCATATCTAAATTAATTAATATCATATAAAAAATTAATTAATAATTTATGTTTATGCATATAAATTATAAGAGAATATTAAAAAAATGTTAAATAACATATATATATATAAATATATTACATGATTTTAATAAAATAAAATAAAACTACTTTTAAAATTTATATATATATAATAAATTAATATAAAAATTAGTATAGATTATTATTTATTTATTAAGAGTGGAGATTGGATTTAGAGATCTGTGGTTAGTGCTTTTTGAATCTTTGATCGGAGAATCCACAGTAAGAGAATTTTTACACCAACGTTTCGAATCCAAATGGGATCATCATCAAGGTTAAAGAAGAAGCTCTTCTCTTAACCCTGATGATGGATCCCATTTGGATTCGAAACGTGGTGTAAAAATTCTCTTACTGCGGATTCGCAGATCAAAGATTCAAAGAGTGGAGATATCAAGCTATAAGATGCAAAAAAATTATTTTATTTAAAGAAAATTCTAATATCTTATCCATGATAATTTAAAAAAATTTAAAAAATATCTTTCATTTAAAATAATATCAAATCACCTTCATAAATTGAAAAATATTTTTTTTTGCTTAAATATCTAGATAAATGGTTAAGAATTAGCTTTAGTTTTTATTTTATTAGTTGTAGTGAGTTAATGTGAAACAATTTCTTTGAATAAGAATGATTAAATAATAATCATATAGTATTATTGATTTTACAATTAAGTTATTTTATATGGATATATGGTTTAGGGTCACATTGTTAAACTAAAAGAAATTTATAACCTACAATCTCAAGATTAAAGCTAATACTCCCTATCTTATCCTCTTGACTGAAGTTAGCTTTTCCGTAATGAAAGAATGACTATATTTCATATATGATGTATAAGAAGAAACTTGACAATATGGAAACCAAGAGGTTCCCCAAAATTGCTTCTAACTCTAGCCAAAACCACCACCTCCGGTTCCAGTGAGGTTGACACAAAGATTTCCAATCTTGGCTCCATTATTAGCACATAAAGAGGAGATCATCTTGGAGAATAAAAATAATACTAAAAATACTATTAGTTCCAAATTTAAGGATGAATTGTGGGATGGTAAGGAGTTAGAGGGGAAAAGGAAGCAAAGGTATTATATGGAGGTGATCAGACTCACTCTCACTATGCCTAACCAAAATTTTCTCTTTGTCTTGACTCGTACTAAAAAGAAAATGAACATTGCAAAAATAAGAGCTAACTCCCATGGGCTTCAAATTCTCAAAACATCAATGGGATGAAAGAATTTGTCAATTGTGAGATATTAAGAGGATTGAAGATAAACACTTTCTCTAGGATTTCTCGTACTAAGAAGAAAATGAACAATGAAAAAATAAGAGCTAACTCCCATGTGCTTCAAATTCTCGAAACATCATGGGATGAAAGAATTTGTCAATTTTGAGATATTAAGAGGATTGAAGATAAACATTTTTTCTAGGATTGCTCAATTCGTTTTCATTTCCAAAACATGTGCCACACTACCAACCATATTGACTTATTCAATCACAAAAATTATAGTAATCTAAAAACACTTCATTCCTTTCTCTTTAATCATAAAAATAAAATATTAAAAAATTTCAATTAATCTATTATTCTTAAAATCCGATTGCAATATTAATCTCAATAGACTTTAAACATCATATCAATGTTATGACAAGATTAAAAAAAAATAGTGTGCTCACCTTATTTATGAGATATTTAATATCGTGTCGTCAATGGGAAGTTCCTATTTCCACCTCTATAGGTTTATTAATGCGCCCCTAATAACCCGATGTAACACGGCGTTATTTTTTTTCCACCTCTATAACCATGCGAGTGTTATATCTGGCTATAGAGGCGCATGTCACAGCACATTAATAAACCTATAGAAGTGGAAATAGAAACTTCCATCGTCAATACAGAGTACAATGCAATGCAATGACAGTTAAGTGATAGAAAATACCAGCCGATAAGACAAGGCTAGTCTTTTAGGATTGTAGTGGTACAGCTGGTAGAAAGGGTAATAAGATCATTTTTATACAAATTAGTTTATTTATAGAATGGACAAAATCTATGGTATCATAATCTGGAAAAGGTCAATATAGTTTTTATACGATTTAGCTTATACATAACGAACAAAATATGTTATTTCAAGGCCGAAATGGTCAATTAAATATTTATACCGTTTAGTTTATATATGAGAGGATAAGATCTGTTAAGGTGAATATAAAGGCGAAATAATTCCAAATCATATGATATCATAACCATAGACAAATCGGGTGGAAAATGCAGCCGTGGATGAGGACCGAGGTAACAACCACAGCGTCCGTAATGTCTTGCAATGATTTATCAGTCGCTAAACTGAACCTATACATCTAATTGTCCCCAGTCCCAACAATAAGCTAAAACTTCAAAGCGTTCATGGTGTAACGTGTGACGACATTAAATCATTTACAGCCACGCGCGTGCAAAAGTAAAATAACTGAAGGAGAAAAAAGCAGTAGCTGATAAGACTAGACTTGGCTTTTCACATTCCAAACTCCAATGGTGCAGTTGGGAGGAAAGTTTAGCCATCGTATTCAACATTTCAAGCTACCTGCTTCCACCGCCTCAATAATAGGCCAAGCTTATTTACCACTCTATAATGAGTTCGGATGTTAGATTTAAATAACTATAAATTTAACCGTATACAATATAACCATATTAAATAGATTCATAACCGTATACAATATAACCATATTAAATAGATTCATAAATATTATTGGTATTTCATAGTAGTTTTTTGTGATTTTTTTGGAGTTTTTGATACTGAAATCTGGGGTAAAATTGAGGTGAAAATTTGATTTGTGTTATTGAAACTGGTTTTTTCACTTTATATTGTTCGGCACCTTCAAAACTCCTAGGACACTTCCATTGTGCAGGGATTACCTATCAAGCTTGTGATTTCAATAAATTCCTGCAGAATTTTAGAGAAAAAAACTTCTAAAAAATCTGTACGACACTTCGATTGTGTAGGGATTGCGCATCAAGCTTGTGATTTCAATAAATTCCTGCAAGATTTAAGAGAAATTAGATCGGAAAAACTTCCAAAAAATCCCTAGGGCACTTCAATTGTGCACGGATTACCAATCAAGTTTGTGATTTCAATAAATTCCTGTCAGATTTTAGAAAAATTAGACCGGAAAAACCCACCGAAAAAATTTTAAAAAATCGCACTAAAAACAACTGGATTTCAAAAGTTATCTCATTATTGAGCTCAAGTACACTGCAGATTTTTTGGAAGCATATTTTTGAATCCCACTAGCAATGTCAAAGTTTAATTGATTGACCTCGATCATGCTTAATATTTTCTAAAAATATTGCACCTTTCCCTTCCTCGGAGATATTTCTGAATCTCATTGTCAACGTCAAAGTTTAATTGATTTACCTCAGTGATGCTTAATATTTTCTAAAAATATTGCACCTTTCCCTTCCTTCTCCATCTCCACTCCAGTAATTTCCACAACAATAAGAATCTTACCATAGTGAATCACTGAAGAATGATAAAATCATGTTAAAAGAGTGATTTTGACGACAATAAAAATTTTACCATAGTGAATCACTAAAGAAAGATAAATATGTGTTAAAACATGTTAGTGAAGAAAGTACTATTGTCTTAAAACATTTAAAAAACCAATAACATACCAAAATCATATTTACATTATTATTAAATATGGTTTAAGTGTTCACAAAATTTTATATGAGAGAAATATCTCAACAATACACATAAATAAGATTTAAAATCTTTTTAAATGTAACATATTTCCTAAACAAAACAAATAAAATTTTTCTTAAATAAAAATAAAATCAATATACCTTTTTTTATTATTTATTACAGAGGAATCGACAACTGGAGCAACCTCGCAACTCGCATTACATGGGGTGATTTTGACTACTACCTACTTCCACGCCACACTAATAGGCCAAGCTTATTTACCACTCTATAAATGAGTTAAGATGGTATATGTTAGATTTAAATAACTATAAATTTAACCATATACAATATAACTATATTAAATATTTTATAGACTCATAAATATTATTGGTATTCAATCAAAAAGAGCAGTTTTTTGTGTGATTTTTTGGAGTTTTGATGTTGGAATCCCCGGAAAATTGAGGTGAAAACTTGATTTGTGTTATTTAAACTGGTTTTTTTCACTTCTGTTGTGTAGGGATTACCTATCAAGCTTGTGATTTCAATGAATTCCTGCAGAATTTTAGAGAAACTAGATAGGAAAAACTTCTAAAAAGTCTCTACGACACTTCGATTGTGTAGGGATTATGCATCGAGCTTGTGATTTCAATAAATTCCTGCCGGATTTCAGAGAAATTAGACTGGAAAAACTTCAAAAAAATCCCTAGGGCACTTCGATTGTGCAGGGATTACCAATCAAGCTTGTGATTTCAATAAATTCCTGTCAGATTTTAGAGAAATTAGACCTGAAAAACCCACCGAAAAACTTTAAAAAATTTCGATTGTGCAGGGATTACCAATCAAGCTTGTGATTTCAATAAATTCCTGTCAGATTTTAGAGAAATTAGACCTGAAAAACCCACCGAAAAACTTTAAAAAATTCACACTAAAAACAACTCAATTTGAAAAGTTGTCTCATTATTGAGCTCAAGTACATTGCAGATTTTTTGGAAGCATATTTCTGAATCCCACAGGCAAAGTCACAGTTTACTTGATTGACCTCAGTCATGCTTAATATTTTCTAAAAATATTGCACCTTTCCCTTCCTTAAAGATATTTAATCTCACAATCAACATCAAGGTTTAATTGATTTACCTTAATCATACTTAATGTTTTCTAAAAATATTGCACCTTTCCCTTCTTTCTCCATCTCCACTCCAGTGATTTCCACAACAATAAGAATCTTATCATAATGAATCACTGAAAAATGATAAAAACAAGATTTTGACCACAATAAAATTTTTACCATAGTGAATCACTAAAAAAATGATAAAAATGTGTTAAAACATGTTAGTGACGAAAGTATTAGTATCTTAAAACATTTAAAAAACCAATAACATACCAAAATCATATTTACATTATTATAAGCATATATCAAATATGGTTTAAGTCACACAACTGAATATCTCAACAATATACCTAAAATTTAAAGGTTTAAGTCACACAATTGAATATCTCAACAATATACCTAAAATTTAAAATCTTTTTTAATGTAACATATCTCTAAATAAAAACAAATATCAATTTTCTTAAATAAAAATAATAAATCAATATACATTCATAAATAATCACTAGCTAAATAAAAACAAATATAAATTTTCTTAAATAAATCAATATACATTCATAAATAATCACTAATAATAACTGTCATCACTATTAATTTAATAGCTTAATTATAATAAAATTTTCTTGCAGTAAATTATAATAAAGAATACAAACTCAATATCTAAATTAAAAAAATTTAAACTATCGAAAAAGGTAAAAAATCAATGTACATGTCACTATTTCCAACCATTGCGTTTTGGTTTTTTCAGCAAGAATCTCCCTCCGTTCGCATTGGTTCAAGGAAATAATAAATGTTCTTACGCTATCGGTGAGACATTAATTTTGAAAAGGTTTTTTTATCAACAAAGAGCTCCCCGTCCGCTCACATCGGTTGTGCATTAATTTTGAAAATGTTCTTACGCTATAGGTGCATTAATTTTGAAAAGTTTTTAGATATTTAAAGGCTTTTGGAAGAAATCTGGGTGTTTCTTCTACAACTAGGTTGACGTGGTAATAGGGTTGAGGTGGTGTTTGAATTGTATTGTATCTTGGAATTGACACTCAAAGGTCGAAATTTTGGAATATTAGAAAGGAGATAGCAAATATGATCTTAATTGGTATGAAATTATGTTTGTTATTGCGTTGTGATTATGAAATTAGCTTTGTTATTGGGTTAAAAGTGATAGGGGATAAGTTGTAAATCTAAAATTAAATTAAAATGTTGGTTCAGATATTTTGTTGTGAAAAGTTAAATTAAATGAGAGATATAATAATAATAAAATTTTATGTTAATTAAAAAATAATTATTGTTTATTAGAAGATATAGTTTGTAAAGTTAATATTTAATTAATTAATGTATTTTTTTTAATTTTTAAAAGAGAATGAAGAGTATTGTAAATAGGAGAAGATTTGAGAGTATTGTGGAAGGCTTGAAAGGATTATAGATTAGTTAGCTCTTATTTAGGGATAAGAGATTAGATGAGAGATGTTAAGAATCACAAGAGATATTTTGTGAGTTAGTTTAGGGATCTACAACCTACTTGGGTTGTAATCCATTTGTATAAATTGAGGTGAGCTTATGAGGCATGAAAGCATGTATTGTGTGAGTGAGTGTGAGGAATGAAGAGGCCAATAATTGGGCCAATAGTTCTCCTATAATTATTTTGTTTATTAATTAATTATTTCTGAGTTTATGTGCATACCTATTGCTTGCTTTTCAATTTGATGTGTGTGTTTGATCCTATGTTATTTGTACCCGCGTCAAAATAGGATCTAACACCTAAATAAAAACACAATTTAAACCACTAACAACCACTTTCTCCATTATTTCCAAGTCTCCCCCTTAATGTAGAAAGGATTAATTTCCACACCTAGTATCTCCCTAAACAATGCAAATTTCATCTTTCAAAGAGGCTTAGTGAAAATATTAGCAGCATTTTCACAAGTATTACAATATTAAAAAAAAAAATCTTTAGACTGTATCTTCTCTCTAACAAAATGAAACTAAGCATCAACATGCTTTCGTCTTGCATGATAAACTGGATTATTTTCCAACTTGATTGAGCTCTGGTTGTCACATTTAATAATTGTGTCCTTTTTATTTCTTCTCCAACATCTTGAAGAACTCTCCTCAACCAAATAGCTTCACAATTTGTTGCATACAAAGCTTTATACTCTACCTTAGTGGATGCCAAAGATACAGTAAGTTGCTTCTTGCCACTCCATGAAACTTTTTTGGATCCAATACTAAAAACATAACTTTTAGTAGATCTTTTATCATCTAAATTACCAACCCAATTTGAATCTGAGTAACGTGTCAGCTCAACATCAAATGAATCAATATAGTTAAGACCAAAATCAATTGTTCCTTTAAGATACCCAAGCACGCCTTTCGTTTCTTTCCAATGGATTTCTTGAGATCTCACCATAAAATGACATAACACACTAACATAATATGTTAAATCAGGTTTGTTTGTAGAGAGATAATTCAAGCTTCCCACTAGTTGTTTATACATTATACCATCAACGTCCTTTGAGCCATCAAAATGAAATTTCAAATTTGTTGCATTGGAACAAAAGCATCTTTACACTGATCCAGTTTAAACTTCTTAAGTAATTCTCTAACATACTAACCCTGGGAAACAAAAGTATGAACAACATTTCTTCACACTTCAAGACCTAAACAACAATGTAACCCTTCAAGGTATTTCATCTCAAATATTTGTGACATTTGTATGTTAATTCCATCAATTAATTTAACTGAATTTCACATAATAATTAAATCATCAACATACAAAGAAATTGATACAACATGCCCCTTGGTATACAGGTTTGGATCACTTTGACTCCTCATAAAATCATGTTGAAGAAAGAAGGAATATATATTTTCATACCATGACCTGAGTGCCTCCTTCAACTCATACAAAGCTTTCTTTATTCTACAAACAAAATGTTCTTGCCCCTTTTTCATAAACACTTCAGGTTGTGCCGAATACACCTCCTTCTTTAAATCACCATTCAAAAATAATATTTTACATCTAATTGGTGAATATTTCAATGGTACATTGTAGCTAATGCAATTAACAATCTAATAGTGTTTATTTTAGATAAAGGTGCAAATGTTTCTGCATAATCAATTCCTTCTTTTTGTGAGTAACCTTTTTCCATCAGTCTAGCTTTGTATTTATCTATGCTGCCATCTACTTTAAACTTGGGTTTCCACAACCATTTACATCCTATGAGCTCTTTATTTTTAGAAAATTCAGTTAATTCTAATGTTTTGTTTTTAATTATAGAATCATATTCTTCCTTCATTGATTTTCTCCATTCTTTATGTTCATTAGCTTCATTAAAACTCATGGGTTCTATGACATTTAAAACACTACTCGTCGAGGCATAATCCTTATACATTTCATGTAGGCAAATTTGACAAGTAGGTCTCCTTAGCACTTTGTTGTATTCATCTTTGTTATTCTGAGATAAAGGGGCATGCTGTATTGATTTCTATGTATGTTGATGATTTAATTATTACAGGAAATTAACCTAAATTAATTGAAGGAATTAAGATAAAAATGTCAAATTATTTGAGATGAAATATCTTAGTGAGTTACATTACTATTTAGGTATTAAAGTGTAGAGAATTGTTGGTTAGACTTTTGTTTACTAGGGTAAGTTTGTCATAGAATTGCTTAATAATTTTAAAATGGATGAGTGTAAAGCTACTTTTGTTCTAATGAAACAAAATGTGAAACTTCATTTTGATAATGGCTCAAAGGAGGTTGATGGTATAATGTATAGACAACTAGTGGGAAGCTCGAATTATCTCACTACAACCTTACCTGATTTAGCATACTTTGTTAATGTGTTAACACAGTTTATGGTGAGACCTCTAGAAATCCATTGGAAAACAATGAAATGTGTGCTCAGGTATCTTAAAGGAATAGTTGATTTTGGTCTTAAGTATATTGATTCATTTGATGTTGAGTTGACATTTACTCAGATTTAGATTTGGCCGGTAATCTGGATGATAGGAGATCTATTATAGAATATGATTTTAGTATTGGATCGGGGATTATTTCATGGATTAGCAAGAAGCAGCCTACTATATCTTTGTCATCCAATGAGGTAGAGTATAAATCTTTGTGTGCAAAAACATTTGGAGTTGTTTGGTTGAGGAGAGTTCTTCAAGATGTTGGAGAAGAAAAAAAGAACAATACAGTGATAAAATGTGACAACCAGAGCTTAATCAAGTTGGAAAATAAGCTTATCTATCATGCAAGAACAAGGAATGTTGATGGTCAGTTTCATTGTGTTAGAGAGAAGATATAGTCCAAAGAAATTTCTCTTGAATATTGTAATACTTGTAAAAATGTTGCTAATAATTTCACTAAGACTCTTGGAAAGATGACATTTGCATTGTTTAGGGAGATACTAGGTGTGGGAGTTAATCCTTTTTCCATTAAGGGGGAGACCTGGAAATAATGCAGAAAGCGGTTGTGAGTGGTTTAAATTGTGTTTTTATTAGGTGTTAGATCATATTTTCTAGGAGTTTGTTTGATCTCCCTAACAAAAATGAAATCACATAAATATGTGTAATC
>APFE031522022.1:0-23477 GCA_000404065.3 Pinus taeda | reverse complement strand
CATTGAAAAAATATAACTTATTTAATTGTCAAACTCAATTATAAAATATGTCACCTTGTTGAAGCCTCGAAAATCATTGCCTCAATATGGGGAAACCACCCGGTCCGGATGGTTGGGAGCGCCTTTTCCGTTTGGAGTAGTGGTTTCGACTGAGGATAATGGGGCCAATTTCCCAATCTGTTTAATGCTTGTGCTAAATGGGGCGATGTGTGATGTTTTAGAGTAATGTTTAAGCTAACAGTAAGCTAGTCTAAGCTAATCAATCACAAATGCGTTTAACTTCTAATTTTAAAAACTATCTACTCGTAATATACCCTGGATAAACTTCATATATGCGATTTACAATCATTTCTAAAAGCAATTGGTAATAAAGATCATTCAATTACAATTAGAAGTGAATCTGTTTTAACAATAATCGTTTCGTATAAAAAGTTAGCCGAAACAATTGTGAGAAATATATCATATAAGGAGTTAATCATATATTCAGCATAAGTTAAAGATCATCATCATACATAAGTGCAATAATGGTAATCAAAATTTAGACTTGCATACATAAATAATTCAGAAAGAAATGATTGCTTAATACATAAGTAAAAAGGATTATGAGATAAAAGTATCATTTATAATACGTCCTACTCATGTGTTTCAACAAGATTGATCTATCTTCAATCCATTCAACATCATCTAAGAGTACAAAAGTGAAATTTCAGTAGAAGATGCTAATCATATAAAAATAAATCATGTTCCATATTTCACTAGAACTTCCTCAAAGGGACAGAAGTGCATGTTTTGAAGAGTTTCTGATAAAATTTTGGACCCCTCTCTAAATGCATGAGAGGGGTTTAAATACTAAAGCTATAAAACTAAAAATAGATTATTACAAAAATAGTTGAGGAGGTTTAAACGACCTGCCTCAATTTATGCAAAAAAAAAAATCAAAATTAAAGTAAACAAGGTGACTAACTATGTTGCGTCTGATCCTTGAGATCGCAAATATCCACCATATGCTTCAGTTGTGTAGGTTGGCCGAATTCAAATTTCAACTGTCCATTGAATACGACATCGGTCAGTGCTAGTGCCATTTTCTCGGCAAAAGTGGTTAGGCATCGCAGGGTCATCCATTGGCTGTGAGGCTTGACCAAATGTTGCCAATACGCCTCCCAGTCTAGCCTAGTCATTTTCCTTATCAATTCAGCTTTTTCTTCCACTACCTGTTTCCATTATTGTTCGAGTTGTTTCACATCCGGAAGGAATCCTGGAATGGAATCTGCCACTAGATTGACACCATGCAAATTCTCAAGGATACTTTCTATGATAATGTTTGTTGTTGTCGTCACGTCTATTGTTTCCTTTTCTACTTCTTTAAGCCGATAATCCCAGCTTGCAAATAGAATTTCCTTATGTGATTCTTCTAGCTTGGGGATGTCAGCTTTTCTCCCTTCCTCTGTATTTTTCCAGGCGATGAAATCAAAGACGTTTTTAAAGATCTCATCATATTCAAGTCGCATTTCTATGACTTGAGTTGTGAGTTTATCACTTGTTTCGTGATAAAATTGCCAGTGTGAAATCTTCTGGCATAGTAATTCTTTCTGATGTGTCAACTGGGAATTAAGTCCAAGTTCTTCGGTAATAAACTGATCAATTTTTGGATCATCTTTATGTATATCAGTTATTGCCTGCACCCATGCTTCCTTCTTAGCTAAGCTGGTTCGATAGTGTCTTTGCATCTGTTCAAATACCTTCTGAAGCTTGGCCAACTGTATCTCTACCTGCTGGTCGGATTTGACTTGCTGTAATTGTTGCTCAAGCGTTGTTATTTTATTTTCCTTTTCTCTAAGCAACATTTGGACTTTTGTTGCTTTGTCTATGGTCACTATAGCATAAGCACCTACAAACTGCGAGAGTCTAGTTAGGTTGGCGAATGGATCGACAGGCGAGTCCCTCCATAGAACATCCATTAGTTCATTTTCAGGGGCAGTAACATCTATAGAGTCCAATTTTCTTTTCTTCATTTTCCTTTTCACCACGGCCTTATGTTGTGGGCTATAGCATACATCCATAAGGGGTATTTCTTCAATTCTCAGAATTATTTCAGAGGCAGGGAAAATAGGGATATGCTCTACTTCTTGTTCATTTACAGTTTCTTCCACTGTAATTTCCAAAGGTATTTTTTGTTGTGGAGTTTGCAACTCTAGCACCTATTCCTCTATATTGATACTTTTATTAAAATTATCCCACTCTTCCTCTAAGTCAATTACCATGGGTTTTATTGGTTGTGCAGGGGTAGTAGGGATTTCAACCTGCTTGCTAGCTGAAGCTTCTTCAACTATCTTTTGTGTAGATTGGGTTGTATCCTTTATTGACTCGATGCTTCTGCTTTTGCCATTCTGTGATGACTGTCATGATTCCCCAATATATTTTTCTTGAGACTCTACCCCAGAATCAGATTTGGAATTTTCTTTGGAGTTACCTTATATAGTCACACAGGGAGTAGGCTCCCTTATTGGTTCAATTAATAATTGGTCCAATGGGACCATTGCTAGCCTTCTTTCTCTGTAACTGTAAAACGTTTCCAGATCTTCATGGTCAAAAAGTAGTTGTGCCATATGCTTCACCTCTATAAAGGTATTTTTCTGCAAAGAGATATCATCAAGAAAATCCTCCTCATTAGTGAATACTTTTATTTTCACCAAAGTAGTAAAATTCTTGACAGTGCTAAATGGGTCATACTGTCGTCCAGGGAATTTGGGTAATTGCAGAGAAAGCATTGTTCTTTTCTTCTTTGAACGTGTGTCCTAGGTCGTATAGTGAAAATGCTTCACACTGTATATGGAATGCAACCCAAATGGCCTTTTTTGACTCTTTCATTGGTTGGCTCATTTCTCCCACGCTATCTGCATGTGGTATCTGTGAATAGGGGAGTCATATATGTCTTCTTAGAGGCTACAACCTTTCCTTTCTTCCCCATTGTTCTTAATGCTCTGCTCTACGGGTTTTTCCTTAAATGAAGAACAATAGCTATCAGACACACAAATATGAACGTAAAAATGAAATAATGCATATAGCTTATGAAGGTGGTAAAAGAAGCATTATTTGAACGCACGTAACAAGGTAGTGTATCAAGCTAAATGGCTTTTCACACATAAATGCAGTTATTTCCCACTAATGCCTATTAATGATTTTTTATCCCTTACCTTTATTTCTCACAAATGTTTGCATCGTAAATCGGGATGAAAGTTTCTAGGGTGGCAAGCCATTGTACTTCGATGATAGCGATTGTGTGATTTATGAAGCAATATTGTTGATCGCAATATTGCAAGATGTGCCTTTTATCATTCTTACCTCTTATTGTGTGTCTACGAGATGTGAGATGCGAGCCGTCCATTAGTTTTTTGACGTATAGCTAATCGCTAGGTTTATCCTACGCAATAGACTTGACAGACTCGAAATATTTACTTTTAATATTCTAAAGTGTGGTTCAGGCGCTAATCGCATTTCACAATATCGGTTGGTGGTTAGTGCAAAGCGTTTGCTTGATTGCCTGAAATACAATGTGATAAAAGTCAAAGAGCCATCGCAGTTTCACATCTCGCAAATTTCTCGATATCATTTTTAAGAGATAGTTCTTTATAAGTCATGATATGTGATGCAATACTTAAGCCTAAAAAGCTTAAGGACTTCTATTTTCATCGGATTTTATGATAATTAAGAACATGGAGCCTTGTTTAATCATTTTGCTTGATTTTGGAGGTTTTTTAGAAAGGTCCTTTGGTGGATTTTAGACATGCTATATATGAAAAGGTAAGTATTTAGTAGTTCCCAAAAAGGTTTTGATTGTTATCTTTGCTTTATTCAAAAAATAAAAGTTATGACTAAATGCTAAGTTTTGTGTTTTGGATGAAAATTTTTAAAGGGTACCCATTCATAAATGTAACATTAACTACTATTATTAACAAATGGGGGGTTGTTGAATACCACAACAATTCGTGATTCACTTGGAAGACCGAGTTATCTCTAAGAGTTTTTTGAAATTTCTAAAACTTCCAAAATAAATATAGTTTTGAAAATAAAACAAATTATATGGAATATAAGGTAAGAAATACTGATTTTGTAATAAAACAATCATCTGCCTAACTACCATTCTTTTGATTATTCTTTTCTTATAAAAAGTAACTTTGTCTACATGAGTCTTTACTTGCTTTCTTAAAGATAAAAGCCATGAGTCTCTCCCCAGATTGGTTTTTGGTTTACTCCATTGTCGTAGGTAGAGCCTATGATTCTAGCAAGCGTTCATAGCCTCGACAGGGTTACCTTTTAACCAACAATGACCCAGTATTCCACTTAAATCAGAATGTAGTTTTCAAGATAAGCTCGTAAGTATACTTATTGCTTTCTTTATTTTTTGAAGTAATTCATTTGTTGCTTTAGCTTTTCATCTCTATTTCCTAAAGGACAATGTCTTGGTTTGGTGACCAACATTGATAATGCCATTCACTTGATTTGTAACTTAATTGAACAAGCTAGCTCGTGATGAGACCCCTTGTCTTTTGATTATTATAATGATAAGCCATTACCCTATTTTGATATGTAGTTTTGGTGATGTTAGTTTAGTTATAATCTTATGATCATGGTAAGTCGGCTCTTGATGAGACCTCTTATCATTTAAGTCTAGGTATATTTTAGAATTACACTCTAAAAATGAAAATTGACTAAGTGGGGAGGATCATTGGGCCCTTAAGAGCTTCTCGACAACAATTGTAGAGTTTTTAAAGATGCCTTTCTAGAGAGAGACTTTACTTTGTATAGATTTTTTTCGAGACTAATATAAAGGATCAGTTTCTCTTTTAAAGTTAAGCTTCATTAAAATCAGATAATTAAGGAGGAAGATAGTCAATTTAAGAGGAATCAAACTTAACCATACATTTCATATGTGAGAAGTACTTACATAAAAATCTTTACTTATGCAAGCGAAAAGTCAAAATTGAAAAGAGACTATCCTTTGTAAAACCAAAAGTAAATGCTTTTGAATTGGTATTATTATTTCTAAAAAAAAAATTTAACTATGGGCAATAATATACACTCGACAGAAGAGATCATATTGTATGGAAAGTGTTTCTTTAGGACCTGTCCATTAACAAGTAGAGATTCTCTTTTACCTAATAAATCTTGTAGCAGAAAAGTTGATGGGGCTAACTGTTCCACAATCTAAAATGGGCCCAGCCACATTTGTTGGAACTTGGTATGCTTACCTTTCTCTTCATGGGCTTTATCCCATTTAAATACTAGGTCTCCGAGTTGGAAAGATTCTGAAGCTATAAAATTTGAATCAAAGGAGGCTTTGACTAACTACTGATGATGTGCATGTGTGGTCCTCGCTTTTTCCCTTTCCTCTTCAAGCTTAAGAATTTGTAACTGTCTAACCTGCAGAGATGAGGAAGGGGTTTCTCTAATGAATTGAACTAAGGCTAAGGAGGGAATGGCTACGTTTGTTGGTGAAACTGGTTCTTTCCCATAGACCAAATTAAAAGGAGAAGTGTCGATGGAGGCTTTCTGAGTTATTTGATCTGCCCATAGAGCAAACACTAAAGACTTATGCCAGTTCTTTTGGCCTAGTCAATAGTACGTTTAATAATCCTGATGAGATTTTTGGTTGTGGATTCAGCTAGTCCATTTCCTTGCGAATAATAATTTGTCGCATACTTAGCTTAAAACCTCTTTTAAGAGAAAATTTTGTCATAGCATTGTGTGAAAAATAAGATGCATTATCAAACACTAAAGAATATGGTAAGCCAAATCTGGTGATGATAAATTGATCTATAAATTCAATAATATTATCTGAATTGGCTACCTTCAATGGGATTGCCTCTACCCATTTGGTGAAATAATCAGTGTCTATAAGAAGGTATCTATGTTGTTTAGAAGAATGAGGAACGATCTCACCTATTACCTCCAATCCCCATTGTTCAAATGGTTGGTCAATGTTGACAGGTTGTAATGGTAGCGTGGGTTTTCTCCGTCTTCTAGCAATTGTTTGAAAAACCTTACATCTTCCTACATAATTGTGTGCATCTTTGAACAGAGTTAGCTAGTAATAACCGACATGTAGGATTTTATGTGTTGTACTGTCACCTCCAAAGTGACCATCATCTGGTCCATCATGAAGTTCCTGCAACACCTTCTCTACCTCAGATTTTTCAAGACATCTAAGTAAAACAGAATCATAATTTCTTCTGAAAAGTACATTGTTTATAATCTGATATTGCCTTGCTTTTAATCTCAAGGATTTTTTCTTTGTGTAATTCAATTGGGCTGGTGCATATCCATTTTTTAAGTAAAATATGATATCAGCATACCTTGATTCTGTGTCATTGAGTCTTACCTCATAGACTTGTAAATCATCACCTGAATGTTGCAACTCTGATAGATTTGAAGTGCCCACCAACATCCTGCAAAAACCTTGACCTTTTACAATTTTAGCTGGTTTGATTTCTATGTCGTATTCTTGCAGGGCAGTGACCCAGTTTTCTCTCTTTTCTCCTACGTCCGTTTGTATTAAAAGATTTCTCATTGCGGAGAAGGGTAATATGACTTTAGTGTTGGTTTTGAGGAGAAAAGGTCTAAAGTGTTTTATAGATTTGAAAACAACAGAAGCCTGTTTTTCAACATCTCAGTAATTTAATTCAGCTCCTTGCAAATTGGAGCTAAAGAAATGGATTGGAGCTTCAGCCTCATATTGATTTTCTTGTGTTAATATGGCCACATATGATTTCTCGGAAGTGAAAGTATATAATATGAAATGATTGGAAGAATTTGGGGTTGCTAGGGATGGGGCATTAATAATTGCTTGTTTTATGAAGCTAAAAGCTTCATTTTCTAAATGTCCCCATTTAAACAAAGAATTTTTCTTTATCATGGATTGAAGAGGTAAAACAATTCTTGAGAAGTCAGGGACAAATATTTTAACAAAATTTATTTGACCTAGGAAAGATTGCATTGATTGCTTGTTATGTGGTAAAGGTATTTCAGAAATTTCTCTAATTTTGTCAAATCAATATGAATTCCTACCTTGGAAACAATGAATCCAAGGAGCTTTCCTTCACTTAATGCGAAAAAAGACTTTTTGGGGTTTAGAGAAATTCCATACCTTTGGCAACGTTCAAAGATTTGTTTCAAGTCTCTTAGATGATTACTGCATTTTTTGGAGTATATTATTATACCATATAAGTAAATCACTACTGACTTATTTACGAAACCTTTGAAGGCTATATCCATGGCTCTCTCGAAAGTAGCACGAGCTTTGATCAGTCCAAATGGCATCTTCTGATAAGCATAAGTGCCCCACTTTGTCCTGAATGTAGTTTTCAGTTGGTCATCTGGATGTACTAAGATTTTATTATAACCTCAGAATCCATCCAGGAAAGACATTAGTTTAGAGCCCGCTACTGATTTCAAAATTTGTTCCATAGAAGGTAATGGGAAATTTTCCTTTTGGCAAGCTTTATTTAGGTTGTAGAAATCTATATATATCCAAATATCGTCATTCTTTTTCCTGACTGGGAGAAGATTGGAAACCCATCGGGAGTGTCTGACAGGAAAAATAATTTTGGCTTTCAACAGTTTATTCAACTCAGATTTAATTTCACTTTCTAAATTAGGATGGATTTTCCTCAATTTTTACTGAATAGGTCTTTCGTTCGATATCATGGGAATAGTGTGTTGGATAATAGAGGTGTCATATGTCTTGAGATCTTCATGGTTCCATTCAAAGATATTCTTATATCTCTTCAACAAACTTATAAAAGTTGCTTTTTCATCTGACATAAGACCTAGACCTAAGTTAATGTTTTGAGGTTTTAAATCAGTCTAAGATTGATCAATTCAAGCCTTAGAGTTGAACTTTGAAGTTTTGAATTGATAGATCATTTAAACCTTTCTTTAAGGTCATATAAATCTTCCAACTTAACTACAGACATTGGTAGAGCATTAATGATTGTTTCTTGTTTAAGTTGGTTATCATGCTGGTCTTCATCAACTATCTGGTCGTCATACGAGCCTTCTGAGGTCAGGAAGCTTATGATATCTGGATCATTATTAAAGACTCTCTTGTTGGTGATATTATGAAAGATGGAAGGCCTAAAAATTAATTCAATGGAGAATCGATTTGGGCTATAATCTTCTGGAGGGATAACCTTGGAAGCGACATTAGCTAGAAGATCGGCACTAGCATTATGGAGTCTTGGGATAGGGGAAATATTAAACACAGTAAAGTGGAAGTTAGATATTGAACTAAAGACTGATAATGTTTCAAGTTTCCTGATAAACAATGTATAGTGTTTCTTACCTGTTTGATGACAATTTCTGAATCCCCAAATACTTGGAGGTATTTTACGTTAAGGCCAAACAGACCTTAAACTAATGCCTCATGTTCAGCAATATTGTTGGTGCAATCAAATTCAAGTATGCAGGATAGCATAGTTTTCTCCCCCTTTGGGCTAACTAAGATGCAACTTGCCCTTGCTCCATCATTGGATTTAGATCCATCAAAAAATAATTTCCAAAACAAATTTTTAACTATAGGTTTATCTACAAAATTTACACATTTAGAAGTGTATGTTCGAGAAAAAATTTCAATTTGAGAGACAACAGAGTTTTCTAAGAAAGTTGAAGTATGAGCATTGAAATTTCCTAGAAATGATTCTACAGAATAATTTCTGATGATATTGTTGCTATATGTGACTAGTTTGTTTTCTCCTAGTAATTCTGTCACTATGAACTTCTAATGTTTCTTGTGATCAACCCTTATTTGATTTGGTTTATCATTATAGGGAAGCCACAGGTGAGACCAATAAGTTGCAAAATAACCATGATGTTTTTTTGACCAGTCTCTACTATGGATTAAACCATAGAACTGAAGAATGTTAGCGACAAGTATGTCGGTGACTTGGAAAACTTTGGGGTTTGATGAAAGTCTAATGGTTACTTGATAAAGTTCCCCAATGACTTCAAATTAAGAGCAATCTAACTGAACTATTCGTACAATAGATTTCTGAGGCTGAACATTCAACTTCTCACAAACTGTTTTGGGCAAGATGTTAGATGAAGCTCCGGAATCAACTAAACAATTGCGTAAGTTTTTGTTAAAGACTTCAAAAGTAAGAATAAATGACGGAGTGTGGGATCTTGATCTTCCTCCAATTAAATCTATATTAGTTGGATCTATCTTATTCAAAGAAGCACTAGGGGGTATTCCCATTTCTTGGGCAGCTTGCGAGATTACGACAGTAGGAAGTGGTGTAGTAGGTATTGCTTTAAGTTCTTTCAGAAGTAACTTCTGTTGATGTTTCAATTTGCTAAGCTCATGAAATGTGATGTTTGCCCTAGTTTTCATCATATCATCAATAATATTATATTACATTTCATCAGAAAATATCAAAGTTTTAGATGAAGGAAAAGGATCCAATTGAGTAGGTGTAGTTTGAGTGGATTTTGGTACAGATTTATTACCTATTGCTTCATCCCTAGTGGGTGGCATTGAAGCCTTCTATTTCGGATTTGTTTGTGACAATTCGACAGGATTTTTACTTCAGGTAGAAACAGGTAAGGCTTCATGAGTTTCATCATTGGGAAGTATAAAATCCCACATCCCTTGTAACTCTGCTACTTCCTCATTATTCGTTTGTTCTTCCCTAGGTGAAACTTCATCCTCCTTTGACTTGGCACTTGATATGGAATTTGGAGGCTTAGGATCAGCAATGGAATTCCTTTTGAATGGTCTAAAAGGTTTTTTAGAGGAAGTCTCTGCTACCTGTTTCTTAATATCAACCATTTCATTAGACATGGTCTTGAGGACTTTCTGTAACCCTTCAAGATCAAAAAGATCTTTTGGTGGTTTATTCATAGAGTCATCTTTGAAGGTTAATTTCTTAGATTTCCGTTCTTCTAATGTGTTTCTCTTTTCAACAGCTAGGATGTGTTTTTCTACAACTATTGCCTCTTTCATATCTTCTTCCAAGGTTGGTTTGGCAACCCTATCAACAAAGATAGATGTGTTTGACGACAGAGAGAAATGTACCACTCATTTTGGACCTCATCGCTAGGCTTAGATGCTGCTGGTATTTTATTCAATAGTTTATTGAAGCGAGAGTTGAAGTCCTTGATGGGTTCTCTTGGCTCAACTTTCAAATTGGAGAGATCATCAATTAAGGTAGTTGTAGATCTATCACCTCCAAACTTTGTTAAAAATTTCTCTTGGAAAGCATCCCAACTGTTAATAGAACCTGATGGTAATGAAAAGTACCATGATCTTATTGCTCCGTGCAAAGCATATGGAAATAGTTTTACAACTTTGTCTCCCTCCTCTTCTTGATTCAATGTAATGGACAACATAAAATTATTTATATGTTCCTCAGCCAATAGGCCATTATCAGGATTGAATTTTGGTAGTCATTTTTCTGGATGTGCTGGTAATTAATGTAAAGGACTAGCCATCCTAATAGCCCCTGGGTTTGTCCATGGCCTTGGAGGATTTTGTGGGGGATTATGTGCCAGTACTGGTATGTGGGTCGGGGAGGTGTTACAGTAGGGTTTGAAGGTGATTGGGTAGAGGAAGATATAGCTCATGTACCTATGTGAATCACGATCTAGAGTGGTGGGATGGATGATTGATCTTGTGAGGGTATATGTGGGATGATGAAGATGATGATAAAACCTCCCTATGAGATTCGGATTGTGTCTTCTTAGCTTTCTTATGGCTTGGAAGAGGAAATTCGAACAAAGATATTCCGAACTTTTCGCTTTGTGCTCTAGTTAACAGCCGAGATGGAGTGAACTGAGAAGTAACACTATCCTGAGATATCTCATGTTCTTCCTGTGATAGCGAAATCCCATGTAATTTGTGAATCAAAGATTGAACTTCAGGGGCTTCGGTAACAGAAGAATGCTTTGGATCGATTGGGTTTTTAGCAACGGGTTGTATAATATCCTGTGCAACTTCTCACTTAGGATCAGGGGATTTAGAAGACTTTCGGGAAGTTGGAGTGAGAGTGAGGGCGTTTTACTCTTAGAATGGCTTGTTAATTTGCATTTACTTTCCATTCATAGTTCATTCCCTCCTTCTAGCACCAAAAATGTTGAAGCCTCGAAAATCATTGCCTCAACATTGGGGAAAACCATACGGTCCGGACCTTGGTTGGCAGCTCCTTTTCCATTTGGAGTAGTAGCTCCGACTGGGGTTAATGGGACTAGTTTCCCATTCTGTTTAATGCTTGCGCTAAATGGGGTGATGCGTGATGTTTTAGAGTAGTGTTTAAGCTAACAGTAATCTAGTATAAACTAATCAATCACAAATGCATTTAACTTCTAATTCTAAAAACTATCTAATCATAATATACCGGAGATAAACTTGATATATGTGATCTACAATAATTTCTAAAAGCAATTGGTAATAAGGATCCTTCAATTACGATTATAATTGAATCTGTTTTAATAATAATCGTTTCGTATAAAAAGTTAGTTAAAATTATTGTGAGAAATATATCGCATAAAGAGTTATTCATATATTCAGCATAAAATAAATATCATCATCATACAAAAGTGTAATAATGGTAATCAAAATTCAGAATTGCATACATAAATAATTTGGAAAGAAATTATTGCTTAATACATAAGTAAAAAGGATTAAGAGATAAAAGTACCATTTATAATACATCCTACTCATGTGTTTCAGCAATATTGATCTATCTTCAATCCATTCAACATCATCTAAGAGTACAAAAGTGCAATTTCAGTAGAAGATGCTAAATCAGATAAAAATAAGCCTTGTTACATATATTTCACCAGAACTTTCTTAAAGGGACAGAAGTGTATGTTTTAAAGAGACTTTCTGATAGAATTTTGGACCCCTCTCTAAATGCATGAGAGGGTTTTAAATACCAATACTATAAAACTAAAAAAAAAATTATTACAAAAATAGTTGAGGAGGCTTAAATGACCTGTCTCAATTTATGCAAAAATAAAATCAAAATTAAAGTAAACAAGGTGACTAACTATGTTACATTTGATCCTTCAAATCGTAAATATCCACCATAGGCTTCAGTTTTGTAGGTTGGCCGGCTTTAGCTTTCAATTGTCCGCTGAATATGGCATTGGTTAGTGCTAGTGCCATTTTCTCGACAGAAGTGGTTAGGCATCACAGGGTCATCCATTGGTTGTGAGGCTTGACCAAATGTTGCCAATACGCTTCCCAATCTAGCCTGGTTGTTTGCCTTATCACTTCCGCTTTTTCTTCTGCTACCTATTTCCATTGTTGTTCGAGCTGTTTCGCATCTGGAAGGAACCCTGTAATGGACTCTGCCACTAGATTGGCACCATGAAAATTCTCATTGATATTTTCTATGATAATGTTTATTGTTGTTGTCACGTTTTCTATTGCCTTTTCTTCTTCTTTAAGCCGAGAATCTCAAAATTGCAAACATAATTTCCTTATGTAATTCTTCTAGCTTGGGCAGGTTGGTTTTCTCCCCTCCTCTGTATTTTGGTAGGCAATGAAATCAGAGACCTTTTTAAATATCTCATCATATTCAAGTCTCATTTCTTCAACTTGACTTGTCAGTTTATCTCTTGTTTCACGATAAGATTTGCAGTGTAAAATCTTCTAGTACAGTAATTTTTCCTGATGTGTCAACTGGGAATTAAGTCTGAGTGCTTCATTGATCAATTTTTGGATCATCTTTATGTATATTAGTTATTTCCTGCACCTATGCTTCATTCTTGGCTAAGATGGTTTAACGTTTTATTTGCATCTGTTCAAATGCCTGTTGAAGCTTGTGTTGGGTTATGTTACATTCTTTCCATGACTAACCTACGTAGTGAACTGGGGGGTTAGAGAGGGGGCAGAGCCCCCCCCTTCGTTGTGCCGATTGTGCAATGGGGGGGTCATAGGGGGGTTTGAGGGGGATGGGTAGCCCCCCTTTATGGGGTTGAGGGCAGCACCCCGAGAAAAAAAAAAATTGGACCCTATATTGGGTTGGACGAACCTACCTATGGTTTTTGGTCCATGATATTGGATGCTTTGGCATGTATAAATATTTATTGTAACATTGAAAGGAATATAATGAAAAATCAAGCTGGTAGTCCCGGTTTTGGGATCCAGGGGAAAATCTCTGAGTATATGTGTTTTATGTATTATGCTCTCGCATTGTTTATTTTCTGTGTTTTAGAATTTGTATGTAGGTAATTTCTGTATGGGGTTAAAACCTACATTTGGTATCAGAGTTTTTTTTTGCTTCAAGGGGACGCCTTTGTTGTTGAGGGGTTTCGCTCGGGCCTATGGTAGACTCTGTTTAGTGGGAGATCTATGAGATTGATTCTAGTGGTAAAAGAAGATGGTGACCAGTGGAAACATAGAGATCAATAAATTTAATGGCCAGAGTTTTGAGTTGTGGAAACTCAGATGGAGGATCCGTTGCTGGATAAAGATCAGTGTATCGTGGTAGATCCGAGTACTAAACCAACGGGAGTGTCTGATGAAGAATGGAAGAAGTTGGATCAAAAGGCAAAAAGCACAATATGATTGTGTGTCTCAGATTCAATAGTGATGAATGTATCAGGGGAAGCTATGGGGAAGGCTTTGTGGGACAAGTTAGGGACTTTGTACCAATCTAAGTCTCCGGTGAATAAACTGTTCTTGCGGAAAAAGTTGTATAACCTGAGGATAAAATATGGAGACTCGATGACAGAGCATCTGAACACATTTAATACTGTGGTAAGTTAGTTAGCATCTATTGATATTAAAATTTCAGATGAAGATAAGTGCATCAGTTTGTTGTGTTCTCTACCCGATTCATGGTATAGTCTGGTTATTACAATAGGTAGCAATGCAACTACCTTGTAGTTTAATGAAATAGTCTCAGCCTTGCTGATGGAGGAGATGAGACGGAAAAATATGGAGAGCCAGAATGGTGATGCCGTGTCTGTACGAGGATGGTACCAAAGAAGAAAAAAAATAATTCATCGAGTGGGAGATCTAAATCTAGAGGGAAATCTAAATCTCCAACAAAACCGGTAAAGGTGGTGTGCTGGAAATGTGGAAAGGAAGAGCACTTCAAAAGGGAATGTAAATCTAAAGCTCCTGATAAAGGAAAGGGATCTGATGATGCTCCTTTTGTACAGGCGGAAACCACCTTAGATGAAGGTGGGGATGTGTACTTGGCTTCTTCAAGTACACATGTAGATCAGGAAGCATGGTTAATTGTCTCAGGTGCATCCTTTCACTTCACTCACCATAGAGAGTGGTTCTACGAGTATGAGAAATACGATGGTGGTGATGTCTTCTTGGGGGATGATAGGAAGGCTAGAATTGTTGGTCGCGGAAAAGTAAAGTTGAAGTTGCAAGGTGGAAGGGTTAAACACTTTTGGGTGTTATACATATTCCTGCATTAGCTCGAAATCTGATTTCTGTAAGCAAGTTGGATGATGAAGGTGTAAAGACAGTGTTCGAAAAAGATACTTGCAAGATGGTTCATGGATCACTGGTATTGATGTGGGGAGTTCGGATTGGAACTCTGTACAAGCTGCAAGGTAGCACTGTTGTTGATGGGTGCAACAGTTCTGTGGTTCCTGAAAGTGGAATTGAAAATATAGTGGTCTCTGGAGTGAAGACCATGTTGTGGCATCAAAGGCTTGGACATATTCGAGAGAAGGGCCTTTGAATACTTCATGGTAAAGGTATGGTAGAAGGTATGAGTAATAGCTCTTTAGATTTTGATATATGTGGAAATTGTGTATACAGGAAGTAGAATCGTGTGAGTTTCCCCTCTAGTGGTAAGAGGGTGAAACAGATATTAGAGCTTGTGCACAATGATGTGTTTGGACTTGTGAAGGTTTCATCACTGGGTAAGTCTGTGCACTATATATCATTTATAGATGACTTCTCAAGGAATACATGGATATATTTCCTTAAGAAGAAATCTGAAGTCTTTGACATGTTTAAAGAATTTAAGGCTCTGGTGGAAAACTAGATAGAGAAGAATATAAAGGTGTTGAGGACAGATAATGGTGGAGAGTTTTGTAGTAATGAATTTGAAGAATTCTATAAGGAGTGTGGTATAGCACGGCAGAAGACTACACCATATACACCTCAACAAAATGGAGTTGCAGAAAGAAATAATAAGACCTTGATGGAAAGGGCAAGAAGCATGCTTAGTGGTGCCAGGTTAAGACAAGAATTCTGGGCAGAGGCGGTGGAGACAGTATGTTACCTGGTCAACAGATCACCTTCATCAGCGTTGGAGGATAATACTCCACAAGAGGTATGGACTAGTAAGAAACCCTCTCTTTCACATCTGAGGGTATTTGGATGTGATGCATATGTACATGTTCCAAAGGAGAAATGAACCAAGTTGTATAGTAAATCTGAAGAGTGCATATGTATTGGGTATAAGGATGATTTAAAGGGTTATAAGCTTTGGAATCCAACAACAAGGAAGGTTATGTACAGCCAAGGTTTGGTGTTCAGAGAGGTGAAAGATGTTATTAAACATGAATTCCAACCAAAGGAACCTGAGAAGATAGAGTTTGAGCTAAAGGAAGAAGAATCAAACTCTACAGCAGAGGAAGAATCAGAAGATGAAGAGCCACAACTCCGGGTGTAAGAAGATCAGTTGGAGAAAGAAGGCAGCCAGAAAGGTATAGTCCATCTGCTTTCTGTTCAAATTTTGTTTTATCTATTACTATGTATGATCCCAGAATTGTGAAGGAAGCAATAGATTCAAAGGAAGGAAACCTCTGGAAAGAGGCCATGGTTGATGAAATGGCATCTTTGCACAAAAATGAGGCTTGGGATCGGTGGAGTTGTTGGTTGGAAGGAAACCCATTAGTAGAAAATGGGTGTTCAAGAGGAAGACAAATGCAGAAGGAAAGGTGGAGAAATACAAAGCTTGGTTGGTACCAAAAGGTTATTCCCAAGTGTCGGGAATTGATTTTGGTGATATTTTTTCTCCTGTTGCCAAGGTAACTTCTATTAGGTTACTTTTATCTGTTGTTGTTGCTTTTGATTTTGAGGTAGAACAGATGGATGTGAAGATTGCATTTCTTCAAGGGGATCTACAAGAGGAGATCTACATGAAGCAACTTGAAGGCTTTGTGGTGAAGGGTAAGAAAGAATTGGTATGCAAGTTAAATAAGTCTTTGTATGGGTTAAAACAGTCACCAAGGATGTGGTATCAGAAATTTGATACATTTATACGAGGACTTGGCTTCCCAAAAGCAAAGCAGTCACTATGTGTATTTTAAATTAATTGGTGCTGGTTATTTATTTGGTCTTGTATGTGGATGATATGTTCTGGTGGAAATGACAAAAGAATTATCCAGGATTTGAAGACCACAATTGTCCTCCAAATTTGACATGAAAGATCTTGGTGCTGCAAACTATATTTTGGGCATGGAAATTAAAAGAGATCAGGCAAAGAGGAAGCTCTATTTAAACCAAAGGAAGTATGTCGAGACAATACTACAGAAGTTTAATATGCATGATACTAAACCGGTGAAGGTTCATATTCCTGTAGGTGTAAAGTTATCTGCGGAATAGTGTCCCAAGACACAAGAAGAGGAAGAGGACATGTCCCATGTTCCATATGCAAGTGTAGTCGGTAGCCTGATGTATGTGATGGTATTTACTAGACTAGACATTGCACATGTTGTGGGAGTATTGAGCAGGTTTATGTCAAAACCAGGGAAGGAGCACTGGACGGCAGTGAAGCAGGTTTTCAGGTATTTGTGTGGCACTAGTGATTATGGTTTGTGCTACCAAGGAAGACGAGGATTGGGCAGAGTGTTGTATATTTGTGGCTTTGTTGATGCGGACTGCGCTGGAGATCTAGATCAGAGAAGATATACAAGTGGGTATGTTTTTAATCTATTTGGAGGTGCATTCAGTTGGATGAGTAAGAAACAATCTGTAGTGGCACTATAAACTACAGAGGTAGAATACATGACAGCCACTCATGCAAGAAATGAAGCAGTTTGGTTGCAGAGATTGTGTTCAAGTATGGGGTTAGTAAAGGGAGATATAAGGATAGACTGTGACAGCCAAAGTGCAATTTTCTTGGCAAAGAACCCTGCTTATCATTCAAAGACAAAGCACATTGATGTTCAATATCACTTTGTGATGGATATGATAGAAGACAAAAAGGTGTTGCTGGTAAAGGTGGAAAATTTGAAGAATACTGTAGATGCATTGACAAAATTTGTGAGGTCTAAGAAGTTCTCCTAGTGTAGAGAAACAATGGACGTTTCAGGGCTGGAAAAATGACTAAGCTGTCCTGTGGCCCCTATGGAAAGAAAACATCAAATGGGAGAATGTTGGGTTGTGTTATATTCTTTCCACGACTAACCTATGTAGTGAACTGAGGGGTTAGAGGGAGCGCGAAGCTCTCCCTTCATTGTGCCAATTGTGAAATGGGGGGGGTTGAGGGTGGCGAGTAGCCGCCCTCTACGGGGTCGAGGGCAGCACCCTGAGAAAAAAAAATTTTGACCCTATATTAGTTTGGGCAAACCTACCTATGGTTTTCGGTCAATGGTTTTGGATGCGGTGGTTTTCAGTCCGTGGTATTGGATGCTTTGGCATGTATAAATATGTATTGTAACATTGAAAGGAATATAATGAAAAATCAAGCTGGTAGTCCCGATTTTGGGATCCAGGGGAAAATCTCTGTGTATATGTGTTTTATGTGTTATGCTATCACATTGTTTATTTTCTATGTTTTAGAATTCATATGCAGGTAATTTCTGTACGGGGTTAAAACCTACAGCTTGGCCAACTGTATCTCTGCCTGCTGATTGGATTTGACTTGCTGTAATTGTTTCTAAAGTGACATTATTTTATTTTCCTTTTCTCTAAGCAACATTTGGACTTATGTTTCTTTGTCTATGGTCGTTGTAGCATAAGCACCTAAAAACTGCGAGAGTCTAGTTAGGTTGGTGGATGGATTGACAGACGAGTCCTTCCATAGAACATCCATTAGTTCATTTTCAAGGGTAGTAACAGTTATAGAGTCCAATTTTCTTTTCTTTCTTTCTTTGCCTTTTCACCACATCCTTATGATGTAGGCTATAGAATACATCCAGAGGGGGTATTTCTTCAATTCTTAAAATTATTTCGGAGGTGGGGGTAACAGGGATATGCTCTACTTCTTGTTTATTTGCATTTTATTCCACTATAATTTCCAAAGCTGTTTTCTGTTGTGGAGTTTACAACTCTAGCACCTATTCCTCTATATTGATACTTTTATTAAAATTATCCCACTCTTCCTCTAAGTCAATTACCATGTGTTTTATTGGTTATGTAGGGGTAGTATGGATTTCAACCTGCTTGCTAGCTGAAGCTTCTTCAGCTATCTTCTGTGTATATTGGCATTTATCCTTTATTGACTCGATGCTTCTTCTTTTGCCATTTTGTGATGACTGTCGCGATTCCCCGATAGATTTTTCTTGAGACTTTGCTCTAGAATCAGATTTGGAATATTCTATGGAGTCACCTTCTATAGTCACACTGGGAGTAGGCTCCCTTATTGGTTCAATTAATAATTGGTCCAATGGGACCATTGCCAACCTTCTTTCTCTATAACTGTAAAACTTTTCCAGATCTTCATGGTCAAAAATTAGTTGTGCCATATGCTTCACCTTTGTAAACGTGTTTTTCTATAAAAAGATATCATCAAAAACATCCTCCTCATTAGTGAATACTTTTATTTTCACCAAAGTGCTGAAATTCTTGACAGTGCTAAACGGGTCATACTGCCATCCAGGGAATTTGGGTAATTGTAGAGATAGCATGTTCTTTGCTTCTTTGAATGCATGTCCTAGGTCGTGTAGTGTAAATTCTCCGCACTATATAAGGAATGCAGGCCAAATGGCCTTTTTTTACTCTTTTTGTGTATGGCTCATTCCTCCCTTGCTAGCTGCATGTGGTATCTGTGAAATGCGGAGTCATCTCTGTCTTCTCAGAGGCTATAGCCTTGCCTTTCTTCCCCGTTGTTCTCAGCGCTCTACTATGTGGGTTTTTCCTGAAATGAAGAACAACAGCTATTGGACACGCAAAGATGAACGTAAAAATGAAATAATGCAGATATCTTGTAAAGGTGGTAAAAGAAGAATTATTTGAACACACGTAACAAGATATCATATCAAGCTAAATGAATTTTCATACACAAATGTAGTTATTTCACACTAATTCCCACTAATTATTCATTATCCCTTAGCTTTATTGCTCATAAATGTTTGCATCGTAAAATGGGATGAAAGATTCTAGGGTAGTGAGCCATTGTACTACGATGATAGTGATTATGTGATTTATGAAGAAATATCACAGATCACAATATCGCAAGATATGCCTTTTAACTTTCTTACCTCCTATTGTGTGTCTATGAGATGCGAGCCATCTGTTAGTTGTTTGACGTATAACTAATCGCTAGGTTTATCCTATGCAATAGACTTGATAGACTCAAAATATTTGCTTTTAATATTCTAAAGTGTGGGTCCGGGCACCAATCGCATTTCACAATACCAGCTAGTGGTATGTGCAAAGCATTTGCATGAATGCCTGAAATGCGATGCGATAAAAGTCAAAGCACCATCACAGTTTCGCATCTTGCAAATTTCTCTATTACATTTTTAAGAAAGATTTCTTTATAAGTCGTGATATGTGATGCGAGACTTAAGCCTGAAAAGCTTAAGGACTTCTATTTTTGTCAGATTTTATGATAATTTAGACCATGGAGCCCTTGTTTAATCATTTTGTTTGATTTTGGGGGTTTTTTAGAAAGGTCCTTTGGTGGATTTTAGACATGGTATATATTAAAAGGTAAGTCTTTAGTAGTTCCCAAAGAGGTTTTGATTGTTATCTTTTATTTGTTCAAAAAATAAAAGAAATGACTAAATGCTAAGTTTTGTTTTATGGATGAAACTTCTTAAAGGGTCCCCATTTATAAATGTAACATTAACTACTATTATTAGGGGGGTTGTTGAATACCACAACACACCCATAAATAACCCACCAAATATAATTCTAGAACTCAAATGTAGTTGGGACTATTTTTAATAGTAAATGTTATTACTTCACATTATGGCATGGTATTAGCTCTCACATTATCACACTCCATCCAATACTTTAATAACTTAGGGATCACTTTTATGTTTTTTTTCCTTTAGCAACTATTTTCAAGAGCCTTATTTTTTTTAACACAAGTAGCACCTTTTTCAAGTCAATAGTGATAACTTCATTTTTTGGTTTGATTATTTTATATTAATTTTTTTATGAGGGCTATTATTTTTATTATTGTTTCACTAATATATATAAATATCAAATATGGATTTGACAACGTAAACAAAATTTGAAATTTCTTGTTGTAATAAGGGAAAAATTTGAGAACCCCTCCTAAATTTATATGTATAATAGATGGGCGAATCTCCATGGTATATAGGAAAATTGGAAGGCGATTTTATCAATAATATAATATGTATATATAATTTTTTGGCGAATCTCTCACCAGGCATGGCGAATATTTTACTCAATTATAAAATCTTGTAAGAACTTGGTGAGTCTTCAACTAAATAATAAAACTTTGTAAAGTCCTAGTGAATCTTAGTGTTGTGAACTCTTAGAGAATTTTTTGAAAAAGTATAAAACTATATATGGCAAGAGCCACATGGTGGCAATATCACTGTTTTTTTTTTACATTTCCACGAGATGGAACTTGTTTATAAAATTATAAAAAATACAACCAAGTCCCTTATAATATGTAGGTAAGCTTATAACAGAGTCTGATACCTCTACTATTCTTGTCTTCATTCAAGTGTCATAGCTACTATACTTAACACTGTGAATCACAACTCTCTCAGAACTCAAACTCTATAGTGTAATTAAAACCTTTGGAAATTGAATTTGACAACTCTATAAAAAGGATTAGTGAAATAGAAGCTTTTGTGAATGAGCCCACTAACTATCATTGCTAAACAATCAACCTAGACTATGAAGTCTTCCATCTTGATCACAATCATGCTCACGATCAAGGGAGTGCGACCACCTAGCCTGAGATAATGGCCATCGTAGCTTCCAATAATCAACAACCACCTTGCAAGGACATCCTAGATCATGTCTCATGAATTTTATTCATCAATCGTAACTGATATAAATCTTATAAAGATAATATTAGAATCCTCTCTAGATTCACTATTAATACAAGGGTAAAGGAAATTTTCTAGCTCAAGGCACTAGCCAATACCAACTTTGGTATTTGAGACCCCTTTCTGGGGATGCACCTACCCTGTCCCGTTGGGTTTCTACCTTGTAACATAGTTCAAGGATCACAAGACTTTCCAATCTTCCTACTCACTTTATATGCTATACATAGTGAATGGAAAAGAAGCATTATAGAACACACAATTTCACAGAAGGAAGAAAAATCTTAGCCAGTTCAATATCAAAATCTTAACCACTGATTAATAAAGAATAACAAGTAGTGTAATGAATTGTTCTGAGTTATTTATTTACAAGTTGTAAATAATGTAGTGGAATGGAAAATATTACTTAGGCAACCCTTCAATATTTTCTACTAATGTCTGTGCATGTACATATGAAATTAAGAGCATTGTTGAATACAAAGTTTCCTTTTCTCTTGCCTCCATTTTGACAAATCAATGTGAAATCAGTGTCACTTTGAATCTCCTTTCCTGTGTGGATGTTTTGACAAATCAATGTGAAATCAAAGTAACTTTGAATTTCCTTTCCTGCGAGGGATCACATCCACAGTTGATTAGTAAAAGATAATCTACTATATATTATGTTCAAGAAACTAACTGCAATCTACAGTGGAAACAAGACCTCAATTCTTATTTTGAATTTGAATATCTTAGGACAACATAAGAGATAAAAATGCATATGGCCTTAGTAGCTAGAAAACAATCACTCCATCATTACAAGACCACCTAGATTTCGGCACCTAATCTAAATAATGGCACTAGTTGAAATGCTTATTTGCATTAACACCATGGAAAAGCAACAACAATGTTTCAAAGCACACTTACTGGAAAAGTTGTAACGTTCCAAGAATATTTAATGATAGCATCTGAACCTCGTAGCTATGGTGGGGAAACTAGGGAACCCAAATCTTGGAAGATATCTCATACCAAATCTGAGAAAAAAAGAAGAAGGGAAAAAATCAAAATCTATAAATCAAGCAATGAATTGTTTACAAATCAAATACAATTCCTTTAACTAACAGTTAAATTGTGGTGATATATTTAAATATTTAGTAATGGGGGAACTTCAAACCATGGAATATTACCTTTTTCATTACTGTCATCCTTCAATGACTGAGATTACAAATCAATACTTATGGAAAGATTGTAAGAAATTATGTGAAATAGTAAAGAATAACCTCTATTTTCAAGCAACAAAATCAAGACATTGTTACATGTAGAGCCATAATTGATACATAATCAATGAATCAAGTCCTTGTATGGCACATGCTTGTTTCACAACCTCTATTTTCTCAATAACAATATCAAGACACGGTATGTGGTTATTTCCAAAAGGAAACTGCATTTTAATTTGGAAGAGGATCTTATCAAAAGACATGGATTTATTCAAAGATACAAAGCCTAATGGGTTACTGAAAAATAAGTTGGAATATGGGATCATGATACTTAAATTGAAAAAATATGCTTTCCTTTTAGAAACATTACAATTATACAATGTTTTTTTGAAAGCATTAGAATTTGAAATTGGACCTTTCTATCAAGACAAATTTTCATTAACAAAATGTACTTTCCTACTTGAAACGGTGTAGATATCCAAGAAAAACTTGAAAAACATAAGAGAACTTAGCATAATGTACTTTCTTTCCTTCTTTAACATTCTTAAAGAGTTGAGGTTCCCCAAGTCATCAGGTAACTTTTGAAGGAAATGACAGTTAGTAATAGTCCAATTCACAGCTGAAGATGTGTCACAAATATGAGGGGGCATCTCCTCCAAATCACATTCGAAGGAAATTACAGTTAGTAATAGTCCAATTCATAACTGAAGATGTGTCACAAATACAAGGGGGCATCTCCTCCAAATCACAAAAGTGCTCCAGGTTAAAATCTAGCATTATTGGAAGCTTAATGCTCGACTTGGTGTTATTGAACCCAGACATTTTTCCAATCTTCACTAAAAGCTTAAAGATAGCTTCTCTAAGTTCTACATGACTTTACTATGCTCTTGAAGTGGGGGTACATGCAGCCTCTCCAAGTGAATAGTCTTAAACTAAGTGAAGATAAGGCCGATAGATCATTCAGTGTGGATCTCTTTAACCCATAATTTAATACTGTCTCTGTTGAACCCATAATTGAATACTAGTAGGACTTTCAAATTTTTCATGGAACTCAAAAATGTTGGAAGAAAGTGTTTGCTTCCAGAAAAGAGTAAAACTAAAGCCTCT
>APFE031522012.1:128680-143087 GCA_000404065.3 Pinus taeda | reverse complement strand
CCTAATGAAATGCAACTGATCAAACGGATGGGACACCTAAAACATGAAATGCAAAAAAGAGCTTTTGATCTCTGATGGAGGGATAACTAGACCGACTCTAACAGGTAGAAACTCAATGAGGGAGAAAACCACCATTGTTGTCATCTTTGTCTTCTTTCTTATTATATAAGGAAATGATTAATTACATATTTTATTGGGAAGAATCTTACCGACACACAAGCACCTACCTGCAAGAGGCTACAACCTCCACTCATTCTCTAGCACCTATTGGAAGGGAGATACAAACCCTTGATCTCATTTAGTGAATCCTACCGGAAGGGAGCACCTACCCCCTGAAATTTTTGACCAACTACCATTAGAAGGAAGCTCTAACTCCATCACTAAAGGCTCCAACCCTCAACACCTTTTGTGGACCACATTTCACAATATTTCATAATGGATCCACCTGCCTCAAACAAACATCAAAACCTGTAGGCCACCTTTAATCATATTTTCAAAATGGACCTACACCAACAATAAGCTCAAACCAATATACCAAGATACCAAATACTGATTACTGAAAAACTAACCATTGAATCACTAAATCATTGAATACTTAACTAATACTGAATCACAACAACCAGATCATACCAATGCACAACTAATCATCATTATTCCAAGCCATGAAGAACCAATCATAAATCAAGATAATAGCCATATTTTCATCGACATAGAATTAATTTGCAGCCATTGCAATACCTTATTAGATTTACTTCATAATATATATGCGACTGTTCTGAAGTATATCCACGTGTATATGTGCTTCTTGTGCATAAAACCTGCGTACATATATTAAATTACTAAATATTGACCACTGACAAACTAAATCATTGTACCACTAAACCAACCATTGAAATCATTATATATAATTACTGAGCCAATCAAAGATCACTAAATCAACCACAGAACAATATACCATGCCATGGCTAAGTCAATCCAATCAAAGTTTCCATATAGAAACCATTTTGATCAAGACATCATTGACAAACAACAACAAATAACACAAACTTCATCAAACCAATCAGCATGAAAACAAGCAGGAAATTATCTCAGAATATATACGCAGTTATACTGAAGAAGATACACATATGTATGCAACACTAAGAAGGAAAAACCACGTACACATCTCAACACATCAAACCGTAAGTATCATAATGCATATGTGATTAGTTTGAAGAAGATCCACATATGTATGCGACATTATTGAAGCAAACCTACATATAGATCTTTGATTACTGAAAAAAATCTTAGCTGCAAACACAACACACATTCTGCATGCTCCACTATCAAAATAATAGATCTCTGCAAACACATTCAGAACATGGCCCTACTATAACCACAAATATTGCATTGTTAGTAATTCAAACATTCCAAAATAATTGAATCAATCAAGCATATATCCAATAAATATTTAGCTATTTTAGATCTAACCTTCTCCTTGCTCCCTAGTGCACACTTGTTCCAAATAATATCATACAAGAATAAACCATTACATTGCACACATAAATTCTTGATCTCTATCTCCTTATACATCTTTTGCCTTTTCCAAAACCATAGAAAAATTAGTTGTTAATGTTGTTAGTATTCGTTGATGGGATGAAATAAACATTGCCGCCAAAATTACCATGGTAATGACCACTGGTATCTAGTTTTCAATGGTTCAGATTATGTGCATGAATTTTGTTCACAGAACCTGCATATGTACGTGACTCTTCTTCACAGGGGTCGCATATACTTTTGAAACTTCAAAATTCCCATCGTTTCTCAAGTGAAACATGTACAAAGGGTGCCAACATACATCCTCATTTATGAAATACCTATACCAACATTCTTGTCATTTGCATTAGTTCCATGATCATCATTCGATACCCAATTTTCCACAAAGAACATATTTATCAACAGGTTTCCATCAAGGACAACACTTTAGACATAATGCCAAGAGCCAGTTACAAGAGAGGTGGATTTGGGACTCATATGCTACCAAATACATAATAAAAGAACTAATAAATCAAGTTTTGGGCCATCTATAAATCTGTTTACTTTATTATTTCACTAATGTTATATTTCCACTATGCAAATTTGTTTTGGTTGAACATTGCTAGTTTGTTTGTGTGCTAAGTCTAGCCATAGACCAAACCTAGGGTGTAAGGAAAATTCAACATGGTACTAGAGCTACTTTGAAGGAACAACTGAATTAGAGTGTGCACAAGAAGTAGCCTAAGAGGGAGTTGGTTTATTTTTTATTGAAGGAATAACAACATGACAAATTTTATTGCTAGCTTGAGGTATGAGGAGAGGTTGGATGGGTTGTCTTACTATAGTCCTTGGAAAGAAAGGATAATATTAGTATTGTTGGTGAATAAGATATGGGAGTTTGCTGACAAGGTGATTTCTAAGCCAAGAACTCCTAAAGAGTTGGTTGAATTTGAAGAGTTGGGTGCGAAGGCCAAGATGATCATCCTAGATGGAGTAAAGGATCACTTGATACCTCATCTTACTGGGAAGAACATTTCATATGATGTGTGGAAGGATCTTCGAGATTTTTTCTAAAATAAGAATGAGAACTGGTTGATGGTATTTAGAGAGAAGCTTAAGAACACTAAGATGATGGATGGCGAGAATGTGGCTTCATATCTCATGAGGTTTTATCAATTTTGTGATGAGCTTGTTTCTGTTAGTGATAACCTTCTAGAATATAAATTAGTGAGGATTGCCTTGAAGGGCTTCTCCGAGGAATGGGAGCCATTTACCAAAGGAATAATTGTTCCAAATAAGTTTCCATATTAGAACAGTTTATGGTATGACTTCATACAAGAGGAACTACGGGATGAGGATCTTCATACGAATAATTATGATGGAAAGAACATGGATCTCGCTAGTAAGATGAGGGGAAAAGTGAAGTTAGAAAATGGAAGGAAAAAGGAGGAATTGAGCAAGGTGAAATGTTTCACATGTGGTTAGCATGGTCATTATGTGATTAAGTGTCTGCGTTTGAAGTAAGCAAATAATGAGAAGAAGAAATAGATCATAATGGCTACTACATCTATATTTGAGCATGATGACTTTGCAAGAATTTCTGAAGAGGATTTTGCTCTAGTATCTCACTTCTATGAGGGCACCATAATGAGAGTGTATGGTTCATTGATAGTAGAGTGTCAAAGCATATGACAATATTGGGAGAAGTAATCAAGACTCTAACTGAATGGGAATCTAAATTGCACATGGAGGTTCACAATAAGAGTCGGAAGACTGTCACAAGGTCAAGTATGGTGCCATTTAGGATGGATTCAGGAGGGCTTCTATAAGTCCAAGATGTACTGTGGATACCAGAGCTCAAGTGCAACATGTTTTGTATCTCAGTGATTGAGGCTAAGGGGTTTGAAGTATTGTTCGAGGATGGAAAGGTGATGCTTAAGCCTAGAGGCTCTAAATCCATAGGAGTAGTTATTGGAGTCAAGGGGAGTGATGTATACAAGTTGAATGGAAAGCCTACAAATCAGAGGAAGAAAAAGGTTTTTGAGACTCAGAGGGAGTTGATTTTGAGTGAGAGTTTGTAGAGTTAGAGAGAGATTCTGCAACCCAAGAAGAGTGCATGGCCAGTGGGAAGTAAGGAGACTTCTAGAAATGGAAAGAAGGAACCTTGGAATGGCCTAAGGGCTTATCAAGAGAAGAAGAAGCGAGAGGCTTCTGATGGCAGGGACAATTCCAATAAAAGTGTTTTTCATACTATAGGCTATGAAACAGTCATGGATGTCGTGAATGGAGAATCTATTCCGAACAAGTTACTTTTGTGGAATTAAATTACCTCCCTTATTAAGAGGGAGTGTTGAAAATAGTGTAGCTTGGGAGGTACTCCCACAAGCCTTGGGTACTAGGTTTGTGTGGAGAAAACCCATTGTGTGGGGAAAGTACCCAAGCCATGGTTTTTGGACCCAAATTCATGGGCTTAGAACTCAAAGATATCATTTGTTTATTCTAATTGTTGAGGAGGAAATATTTGATAGACAAAAGGTTCTCTTGAGGCAACATTAGAGACTATATATATTTGAGAGACCATGAGAGGTCAATCACCATTATAACGTCTCATCCTTGTGTGAATAGTGAAGCCAAGAGTGAGTTACAAAACTTGAAAAGGAGCCAATATGGAGTAAACTAAGGACATGGAGATCTCTACAAGAAGGTCAAGTGGGCAATTTTATGTGTTTTTTGAGAAAGGTGAGTTGTAGCAGGAGTTGGCTAAGTTTGTTCTATCTAGGAAGGAGGGATGAAGCCCAGAGGAAGAGGTCGATACCTCAATTTGTCTTAGAGTAGGCTGACAGGGGCTTAGGCCAAGTACAAAAATGTCAAGAGCGCCTAAGAATGAGTACAGCAAGGCTAAAATGCCTCGATATTGGTCTAGATCACATTGTGGAAGGCTAAAACCCTTGTGAAGGCTTAGAATTGTGAGTAGAAGAAGACAAAGTTTGTGGAAGAGTGTATAGACGATTGTTGTTCTGTGTTGGAAGGGTGTTGATCATATTGTTGGAGTATGTTTGGAAAGGATAACTAATAACAAATTTTTGAAG
Organism: Pinus taeda; assembly: GCA_000404065.3. NCBI lineage: Eukaryota > Viridiplantae > Streptophyta > Pinopsida > Pinales > Pinaceae > Pinus > Pinus taeda. Next base: position 138,483 of record APFE031522012.1, on the reverse strand, counting down.
ATGACGATGTACAATGGTTGAAGGAAGAGTCCTATGAGCAGATGTTTGTGCATGGCACTATAAGAAGAAATTCCCTATGGTTTGAGGAGGCAAATGAAATCCATGAGAAAGATCAAAAGGGACTTGATCTTCTATGGAAAACATGACTGAAAGGGTTTGTTAAAAAGGGTTAACAACCAAAAAGTAATTTTATTATTTGTCTTTGATTTGTTGGGCATATTGAGGGTCTAATGGAGAAAACCTCAAGCCCTAGTTGTATATTATTGTATGTTGCACCTTGTATCAAGTTTCATAAAGGGCCATGATCCCTATTACGGGAGCCCTATGATTGTCTATTAAACGACTAATAAAACAATATTTGGGTCATCTATAAAACTTTGTACTTTATTGTTTCGTTGCTATTATATTTCCATTGTGCAAAGTTGTTTTAGTTGAACACTACTAGTGTGTTTGTGTGCTAATTCTAGCCATAGACCAAACCTAGGGTGTAAGTAAAATTCAACAATAGCAAGGTACAAATGCACTTTTAAAATGGTACTAGGAGAATTGTAAGTGATGAACTTATTTCTCATCATTTTAATTTTGGATGTCATGATTTGGAAATTTTGTTTCCCTTCTAATTAAACAGAGTAGTAATAAATCCAACCTGGTAAAAGAACTTTGCTAAAAAAATTGAATACTGGGAAACGCCTATCAACAATATTTCCCAACTTATGTTATATTGTTTTCATTACCTGAGTTACACAATAAACACACATATAACAAGAAATCATTTTCACAGAGAAATTACACAAAAACCAACCTTTTAGAGAATAATTTTACATGTAATGGTGGTTGGGATATATTCCAAGTTCTATAACTTTATAAAATGTTCGTCAAGTAATACATGGTATTTGTAATTGTTTCTCTACTCCACACATCACATTATAAATCTTACCCCTCTCTATGCAATCGCAAATGATATTTTTATAAACTAAGTTATCCAAATCTTTGAAGTTTAACAATATCCAATCAAACCTTGAACTCCTAATTTTCCTAACAATCATATTAAAATAAACTTATTACATGGAAAGAAATATATGTCTATCAACCCTTAAGACAAAATAAATACTTATAAAGCTATTACATTGTAGGAAACAATAAAATTACAACTTTAAAGGACTATGAGGAACCGACTTCCTCTAATAAATCCTAAGTCCCTTTTGAGATTGATTGTTGACTTGCTTGGAAGAGAGGCTCTTACATCAATGGACAATGGGGTATAATAAGGTATTGATTGTTAGAAGTGGCATTAATTCTATTTGCATGGTGAAATAATGGGATCGATTTAGTTAGAGGTTGAAATCATGGAGGCAATCTAAACAAAAATTGGGGTGGTTTTCATGGTGGGCCCACTTTTTAAATGGTTCTACTACAATAAACGACTAGATTAGAGAGCCCAAAAAGAGATACAGAATGGCTCAATAATATAGAAAACCATCATGCAGGCTTCCTTTTTCATAAAACGATGGTTGATGTGGCATATTGGAAATGGATTACAAGTCCTTATAAGGAAGGACCCATAGAATGGGTATCAAAACAATCATCTCCTTCCAACATAGATTGTCAGGAGGATCAACAGAGAAGGATTTTACTTTTTAAATGATATCATGAGATGATTCTTTATGAATAGTCATATATAATAGCTATCTAGTAGGCATTGGGGGAATTTTTAGGTAAAAAATGGCCCCAAAACAAAAAATATACTAACAAAATTAACTGTAAGAGAACCAGTAAGATTTAAGATGATGATCTCATCCCCTGGGGTAAATATTTTTGGAGGGAAAAGAAGAAATCTATTTTTCTTGATTATATGGTTGGATTATATCCTTATAGGTTTACTCAAATGTCAATAATAGGAACCCATTTGATGAGGAATTGAATTCCATATACAACAAGCACCCACTCTGCATACTTTTCAGTAGACCCACATAAAGGAAAAAAATTACCATAAAAAAACATGTTTCTTCCAAGAAACACATTTTTATTATTATTGTATTTTCATTTTTCTTTATGTGCGTCTACTCAAAAGTATGCAAAGTGGGGTACTCATTAGATGGGAAATTCAATTCTGCATCCAACGAGTGCCTACTCTTGACATTTGAGAAAACCAATAATGAGATAAACAAAAAATACAATAAGAAAAATAGTTTTCTTTATTTTTCTTTAAGAATCCACAACGCTTATTTTATTATTTAAATTATTATTTTATTAATTTCCCTAGGAGGCCCATTTTAGACATGAAAATTCCACTAATGGATATAGGAATTGAAGGTGAATTCATGTCTTTGTGGGATTATTATATTAGAGCACTTCAAAATTCTTTTGTTCCCATCCCCAAGTGGAGGAAAAAGATGGAGAATCTAAAATTCCCCATAGAATCAAAATTATTCACGTGGCTCATATTTCATAACAAAGTTCTTACATGGGATAATTTATGGTCCTCAGTATTGCAATAACAATGCTACAACGTCTGAGGGTCTCGAATTTAATTATCAACTTGGGGTTTTTACATACTTAAGAGGGGCCATCATTTTATGTGCAACAAATACTAGTTTTTTTTCAATTCTCATACAGGTGGGAGGTACTAGAGTGAAGGTTAGATGAAAAAAGACCAAGTTGAGTTGTCAAACTAAGCTATGCTATAGGAAAGTAGATTTGCATAAATTCATTGCATAAAGGGAAATGACACACACATCTGTATTACTTGCAATGAATGAAAAAACACACATCGTGGAAATAAAGGACCAAAAATATAAACCCCGAGTTGCAAAAAACAACACTCGGAAAGTAAGTCATAAAGGTTTGTATCATAAACTTTTTGAGTTCTCTATAATTCTAAATTCCACCATCAACATCCCATAACTGTCGTAATACATAAAGGATGTCAAACCAAATGTTTATTGCTAATCTAGGCGAGAAAATAGAATTGCTTACAAGTTGCTACAGGATTCTTTAATTTACCACTGGAAGAGTCCAATAACCTTGTAAAAAAATTAAAATGCAAACCTAAGCGGAGGGAAAGAGGTGTTAATGCTGGAAAATTATGTAATTCAACTAGTAAAGGCTTAAGGCAACTTGTTTCAAGATTTATCATTATGAAACCAAATCTTTTTTTTCTCTTGTAGCTATAAAATCAATTGTACAACAAAACAATAAACTATATAATTTATAACAACAAAAGAAATGGAATAGAAAAAGACTTGAAACTACATTATTAAGTAATATGATTGATGATAACTTTCATAAATGGCCTATAATGAATAATTTGTCAAGGAACCACCTACTCAATCATGCAAAAAATCCATTAGGCTGTAGCTTCAATAATTTCTACTGATATAAGCTAAATAACACAAATGCCAATCATAATACCAATAGAAGTACAAGAGGGATTTGAAGCTCTTAGGGTGGGCCTAGCCCAAGAATGCTCAGATTCATTAAAGAAGAATCAAGCTATGAGTTGGAATAAAGCACTACTTCTATTAACTAAACATAATCTTTTACATTACAAGACTACAAAACTTGCTTGAGAATACAAAAAGCCTAATATTTTTTCTACTTACTATTCTACTCCTCCCTCTTGGGGCAACTCGATCCTCTTATTTAGACATCAAGTGGGGAGCAACCTTAATGAGAGGAGGACTACATTTCCCTCCTAAAATCCTAATAAATAGGATCTTGCTCCAAATCCAACTCATAGCAATAGGAGGAGGCATTAAATTCCCTAAGCCATACGAGTTTAGGTATTCCTGGTGTATGGAGTAGGCCCCTAAAATCTCTTGAATGTTGGATATCTTATATTCATCTCAAAATATTTGTAAATATTGAATAATAAACATGTTAAGGCACATAAAACATGAAACCACGTAGAATTCTTCTAGTAACCCATTAAGTTAGAAAAATATACCACTAAGTGAAAAACATGGGTTCAAACATCATTTTGAGTTCTTTGGAGTGGATTGATGGGCCTTATAATTTACTTATTTTGGAGGCCCATCATACCCCCTACTAGAATTTTTGCTCACCCTTTAACAACTCATTCTTCTTCTCTTCTTTGCTCTTGTTCATTCAACTCTATGATTGTTTGGTTGATGTCCTAAACTAAGTTGGTTGCAGCTGCCCTTGCTGGATAAAACCCTACATTGTCCTCTATCTCCTTCCACACCTAGGATTCCTCTTCTTTGATTTTTGGTTCATGTATCCCTAGTAGCACAGGGGTATTGAACTTAAATCCTATCCATTGAACCCCAAGTCTCTAGATGATTCTCTTATATAGAGGGGTTCTTGCCAATGTTGCTTGCAATGTTTTAGGGGAGTGATACTCCCATATCTTCATGCTATGAGACAAGCCTTGCCATATTCTATGGAAATCTTGTGAAATTTCTTCTCCCAATAGTCTAAAAGTGTCCTAAAAATGGAGGATAGATTCTTCCAATATTTTCTTCCAAATATATTCGATTTCAGGATACTATGCAATAATTGCATGGATGTTGTATGTATTGAGGGGGATGGGTGTTCTAGTCTGATCCATAGTTTTTCTTTCAATTCTCCTTCCAATGTACTTTTTACTTCCTCTTATCTGATATCTTCATGTATCCTCCAAGATGCTAGTGCCAATAGTTATGCATCCCATAGGTATGGATTGGGGTCCCATATGGACATGTTGGTGAGGACAAGGTTATGTATATAGAACTCAACAATCTTGGCCTTGTGTTCCATGTTTCATTCTAAAAAAATATTATGAAATGATTAGTTTCTTGCAATTGGATTGTTTTTCTTTGAGTTATTTGGTTAATCTTGAACCTGCACCAATTTTCTTTTAGGAACAGTGAGTGTGCCTTAGAAGGTATCCTACAATTGATAACTTCCAAAGCGAGATATGTCATGGTTCCTAAGGATGTATCCATTATTGTAATTTAAGAATCATTTTTATTCACTAATTCTTGTGTCTATTACAATTGATTTCTTAGCTACTAATTTTTATTTTGAGGTGCTCTTTTCTGTTAGCTTCATATATTCTTAGGAGGGTCATTTCCTCCCTCGTCTTGTTGACTTCCTCTTCCATTTTGGAACTATCAACCATCCCATTATCTTGTGCATTCATCTTCATATATGTGTTTCCACCTTAGCATTTTCTACCTCAATCATTAGGTGGGGCACTAGATATGCATGGAAAACCCTTCTTGATGTCCCTATAATAGCGGGTTAACCCTTAGTGGCAAGGAGAAGAAGGAAAGTGGCTTCCTTGGGGCATAATTTTTTGCGCATTTCTCTATCTCTTGTAGTTTTGTAGGTTTTTCTTGTAGTTGTACATGAATATCCTGTAGCTGGAAGGCATGTTCTTGTAGCTCAATAGTTTGTTCCTATAGCTAGATTGGCTTCTCTATTTCCTCAGATAGTACTAACATCCTACCTTGTTATATCTTTTTTTCTTGTACCCGTGCTTCTGGTAGGACTTTTATTTCCTCATTTTGTAGCTATCTCCCTTTAGGACTAGGTGTTTCTTATATTGTGATGGGTGTAGTAGAGGGAGGTTTAGGTTTCCCACTAAATCGGATTCTAATGTTCTTTCTTCTTACATAAACAATTTGTTGGGAAGGCATGCTCACCTTGGGTTTGGTAGGGGTACTGATACCTACCAAGGTAGCTACTAATTATTTGTCCTCTTCCTCCAAGGTGTCTATCCTCTTTTGTTTTGAAGGGTTAGCTATTGCCTTTCCTTTTCTATTTTGGCTGTAATATTCTTTCACCTACTAAGCTCTTCTTGGAATTCTAAAAATTCTTGCCTATCTATTTATACAAACTCAACCCAATGAATCAGATGTTGCAGATATTATAGTGCATATGTGACAATCAATTTGATCAAACCGCGATGAGATAAATATTTGTGTTTACCCTCCTTTACCTTAGCACTTATCTATTTCAGGAACTATAGGAGGTGAAACAACCTAAACTGATAAGAATAAAATATTCTTAATATGCACTCACAAGAGATATATTTAAGGATATGGTAGGCCACTTCATCCTAAGGACTAGGCAATCTTTCTCTCCTCACCCCATTCTTATCTTCATCAAGTTGTTTGTTTGGCAAGAAGAATTCCCTCTTGGTAGTGATGGATTCCTGCCTCCTGCCTTTCCTCCTTGTTCCATTGCAATCCCTTGTGGGGGAGGGGGGTTTTGATTATTCTTATTTATTCCTCATTGATGTAAATCACTAACCCTTTGAATACAACAATAAGTTGTTCATCAAAACCTCTGAGTTTTTTATCAAAGAAGCCTAACCATTTACAATCTTCAAATATGGTGATAACTTCATGGTATTGGTAGATTCTGCTAGTGTCAATGGGCTCTCTACTATTGAAATTCCCCCCACCCCCTATTCTACGTTCACAAAACTCCTTCAATTAGGTTTTGGAGATCAATTTCATACCTAGAGGTCCTTTCCAAAAGACTTGATTAGGCTAACAGTTTCTTCTATGGGTATGAAAAGGTGGTGTGTCTATGCTACTACATGAGACAATTTTTCCTGTTGCGACACTTATGTGGGGGCACTCTTTTTTTAATGGGAAGGAACAACACGAATTTAAATTAACATTGTGTTGAGGCTTCAACAACCCCCCTTAATTTCAAAGAAACTATGGGGGCTCTCCATATAAATTTTGGTTAAAATTGCTTCTATAATGCTTTAATTTTGTTAATTTTGGATGATTTTTACTTTTCTTACTTTTCATTTTTTATTGTTTCATCATTAGGATGTCAATTTTCCAAGAGTTTGAATTTCACTTCATTCTGACTTACCCTTCAAAAGATATACTTAGTCAAAGTTTGGTTAATTTCACTAGCTCAACATTAAAATATGTAAGTATGCATTTTCAGTTTTTTATTATTATAATAAATTAAATTATTAAATATGTAAAACAATTTTATAAATTTTATTTTTAGTTAATTAAGTTAATTTTTATTTAATGAATTGTAAGTACAATTTTTAATTATCTACTTAGTTTTGTAATTAATTTTTAATTATATAATTAGTTTTCTAATTAGAATCGCCATCCCAAATGGATAAAGGCTTAGTTGGGGTCTTCAATGAGTGGTCTCCCTAGTTGTTGATTATTTTCCTTTTTTACGGTTAAGACATTGTCATCATACCACACATCAAAATATGCAAAAAAAATTGGTGAACCCTTTTCCTTTCTGCTTCATAGTTTTGACATAAAAAAATTCTTAATTGGACTGGGGCCCTAATTAAACATATAACAATCTAAATAGGCTCAAAAAATTTCATGGTAAGAATGCCAATGGTTATTATGGGGCTCTAACCTCTGTAATAGGTATAAGGAGCTTGGTGAGATAATTTGGCAATGAAATTGTGACCCTATAGAAAACCCCTATAACAGTTCATATAGCACTTTGCAACCTGTAGCTTCTTGTAGAACTTTGTAACCTATTGCTTCAGTAGCACTTTGTAACCTATAGCTTCTTATAGAACTTTGCAAACTTTTGATGTCTCTTATGGTTTTTGCATGCAAAACGTCAATGGGGGAAGACTATTACTTGTTTTATTTTTCCATGAATTAAGTGAGTGATATAACGTAATGTTTAGGGTATTAGAAATGGGACTCGAAGCGTAGTGTTTAGATTTCCCATCTAACACTCCACTCCCAACATGATCCGTGTTTGTATGCCCCCACCTCAATTCTTGCATCATGAAAGATGACATACACCTTTTCAAATAATAGATCATTTGTCTCATTTGTTCCTCACATGTGGGAAGAAACTTTTGAGAAAGGTGAATGTTGATTGTTGGTTTGGACTTAGTTGTTTCTAGTTAGATTGCATGGGACAACTTATTTGAACCCCATTTTTACACAAAAGTTGATTTATCCTACACTTAAATGAATTCTAAAATAGAGTTTGTGGATTTGATAACTCATGGTTACCTTTTTTGGGTAGGATTGATGTTGTTGCAAGTCATTTTTGCAGGTGTCTTCAAGTGTTGAGCGCTGTAGCTTATCCTATAGTAGCATGCAAGGGATTCTATAGTTTCTTTGGATATCTTCATCAGTTCCTAGAGGGTTTTCTTGAAGCTATTGGGTTGCAAGAGGGTGAATTCACCCCAAGGGGTGAATCTCTATACGTTAGGAAAATTGGCCCTATAGGGTTTCTGCAACTTGTTACACGATTATGTAGTTTCCTGTAGCAACAAGCACATATACCCCTAGTGCTAAATGAAAAAGTCTCTTTATGTGGAATTTGTGGTTTTATATTCATGGGATGGAGGCAATGGAAATGGAAAATATTTTGAGAATGACTATGATTAAAAAAAAAAGTGAGCTACTACAGGGTGATATGAGGCAAACAAAAGGAGAGAAACTCATTTGTAAGGCTTAGTTATAGAAATATCAATTGTTAGGATCATCATAGTTCTATTTCTTGGACATGATGCTCGAAGACATTTAGATCTGTAGTTCTTTTCATGGATTGGTCCTTTCTGTAGTAATTCTAGAATTTACTATAACATTTCAGGAAAGTTGCAGAAAACTCATGGAATTTGGATGATCTAAAATGGATGATGTTGGGGAAGATGTAAAGAGGTGGAAAATGGTGCAATGATGTCATTTGGGTCCTTCTTGGAGCAACTGTGTTGATGACTGGGAAAGGGGTGTCGGTTGGTCATTCTAGGCTGACCTTATATGTTGTGTCCTTATTGTACCTACACAAAAACCAATGTGAGAGACTGAATTTTTTTTGTTACTTTCCATTTTTCCTTTTCCCTTTTTTCTTCCATTTTCCTTTTTTTCTTTTTTTGAGCTCACTGGCTATCTCATAGAAGTTTTCAACCAATAAACCTACTTTAACTGCCTTAGAAGAGGTTTTCACTTAAAGCCTTTTTCTATTTTCATTTTTCTTAAAACTTATTGAATGCCTCATTGTGGTTTTCATCCAATGATCTATGTCAAGTGCCTCAAGGAGGTTGATGGGAAATTTATTGGGCTTAAATTGCTGCATTAAATTATCGACCAGGGAAACTCGTAAGCTTTTGATGATGCCAGCAATATATATGCAGGAGTAGGCAACTAACTCTATGTCTAGTGAAATTATTTACGATTCAATATAATATGCAAGGGAAGAGGCTCCTAACTAAGGAGATCCTGGTTGTCCTTCCCTACAGTATCATAGAGAAATCATTATAAAAACTCAAAACTTGAAATGCAAACAAGAGAATGAACTTTAATTGTTGTTCAGATTCAAAGAGAGAGAAAGACTAACTTAGTCTCTTGATTGTCCTCTCATGTATTAATCCAAACTAAACTAAGATTCATCCATAAGCGTAAAAAAATGAAATAACTTGAAACATAAAGGCAAAAGGATGAATTTCAATTATCATACAAATTGAATAGAGAGAGAGCCTAACTTAGACTCTTGGTTGTCCTCTCATATGTTGATAAGACTCTAATTGAAAACTCATTCATCAATCAAATCCTCAAACATCAAACACCTAATCAATTAAATAAAATAAGATCTAATATGAAATAACATGTTCCTTTGATCCTTCTAGAGTGAGCTCAATTCTCCTAAGAACAAAGTGACAAGCTATTCCATATACTACATTAAGGTAACTTCTATCTAAAACTACATAATGGAAATATATGTAAAACTTATATCTAAAACTACATAATGGAAATATATGTAAAACAAAGCTTTATTCTATTCCATCATAAGTTGGATACAATGCTCTAAGAGTCCTCCCCTTGGAATGGAGG
>APFE031522012.1:94997-121883 GCA_000404065.3 Pinus taeda | reverse complement strand
CATAGTTATGACCCAATAATGAGGTAAATGTAATGATGTGGAGGTGGAATGGAGGCGACATGAAGGTAGAATGTGAAGATATTGGTGAATAATGGAGTGAAAATAAGGACTATTTTGAGGCCCAATAGAGGTTTTCACTTGGGATCTATTATATTTTCTTTTCCATTTTTTTTTCTTTTCTTTCTGATTAGGGGTTGGATGGATAAGGAGATTTAATTTTTTCAATCATACTCAGTTCCTTGCTTATTGAATATATGAATTTAGCCCTAGGAAGTGGCTTCTTGTAAATAGTTGGACTTTAACCATTTACTAACAATGGTATTTATTCCTCATCTATATTTCTAATCTTGATAGAGCAAATATCATAGCAATTACCAACGAGGTAAGGTCCCAACCATTTGGTCAAGAGTTTTCTCTTGAATTCCTTAAACGTAGATTCATGCAAAAGATCACAATCATCCTCTTTGAAGGCCCTAGTTCTGATGTATATATCATGTTATATTTTTCTCTGTAGTTAGGCTACCTCCATATGTAACAAGTCTTGCATCTTATACCCATACAATGCATTTAGTTGAGGTACCCTATCATCCTATGCTTTGGTCGATTCTATGTCTAATTGGGTTGTCATCCTCAATGTGTTGTATTCAAACTCAATCGATTACAAATCCTTCTTTCCATAGACTATTTCATATTGGGTGAAACCAGTGGTAGTTTTCTAAGTAGTATTATAGGCCCAAGTGGCTTCAACAAGCCTTTCTACCCAAATATTTTTTCCTACCACTAATCACCTTAGTAAGAGTTTTTTCCAATTCCTTGTTAGTGACCTCTACGTGTGAGGAACCAATTGGGGTCCATTAACCAAAACTAAATGTATCACACCATTTCACAATAAGGAAAAATAACATGTTTATAACACAACAATTATTCAATGTGGTGAAATAGGAGGTGGGGAGGGGAGTTGAGGGAGCGTGGGTGAGGAGGTTGAACCCTAGCTGCCTCTGCCCCTAGTTCGTGCCTCTACTTCTTGGCTGGGTCTCCGAAGGTTTCCAAATGCTGCTAAGATCGGTGGCAGAGTACTAGCATGAAGATGGATGAGAGTTGGAGAGTTGAGGGAGTGGGGCTGAGGAGGCTGAACCCTAGCCGCCTCTACCCCTATTTTGTGCCTCCGCTTCTTGGCCAGGTCTCCGGAGGCTTTTGAATGTTGTTGTCGTAGCTCGGTGGCGGAGTACTATACGTCAGTTCTGGTATCTTCCTATTTCAGGGGGATATTTTGAGGGAGTGGGGGAGGGGTGACTACCTTGGCTGCATCTTCCCCTAGTTCGTGCCTTTCCTTCTTGACTAGGTTTCCTTTTCTTCCGTTCTTAGTCGTCACTGATATTATTTTGTAGGAGTATTTCGTGTATGCATGTGTAGTTTTGTGCCAGGGTTTGTTGTTCGTGGTCAATATGGTGTAGCCTCTTTTTCAACATTTCCATGAGCGCTATCCTTGTGCTGCAATTCTGATTGTGGTTGTAGCGAGTTTGGGGTTTATGCCATGTTTCCTTCTTCATGTCTGTTTTGAGTCTTTTTGTTTTGGGTTCTAGGTGGCCTGTGCCCTGATTATACTTTGGATTTGGCATTTTTTCCTTGGTGGAGCATATGTGTCTGTGTCACAGGTCTTTTGCCAGATATTGTTTGCCCCTTTGGGGTTTTTGGGCTCCTGTTCTTTTCAGGATTGCTGGGGTTTTTTAAACACATTTATTGTAATGATTTGAAGCCTAATTTTTTAGGCTTTTGCCGGATACTCCTTTTGGAGTTTTGCACTGTAAGTGGCTTATGCCGATTATTATACATATGCTATTTTCATCTAAAACATGTACTTTTATGATATTATCAATGAAAATTATGGTTTTTACATGGGAAAAAAACACAACAATTATTTGACAATAACATAAAAAATAGATTTGATTTACAATATATTAAAACATGTAAGGAATTTTGTTTGTAGCAATTTACATAAATAAAACAACAAGTGGAAGAATACCTAATACAGTGGCTCAGTTGTAATGCTCCTACTGGGATCACTTGAATGAATATGCCACCCTTCCAACTAGGAAAGTTTGTTTGAATTACTATCCCAGGGAACCTTCATAGGTTACCTAGCCATTTGAGCCCAAGTCCAACCACAGTTGTAGTGTGTCCAAAATAGATCCAACACCCTCCAAACATAGGCCAATATGTCTGAGTTCACCATCCTTCCCGTCCTCTCTTTCCCCACTTCAAATTCGAAAGAAAAAAAAAACAAAAGAAGAATGACCCCTCCCCATTCTTCTCCTATCGCCTTATGTATCCCTTCGAAATTAATGCTAACCACCCCCTCTTAATTGTCACCCACTTCACGTATGTCATAAATATTCCCCTTCCCCCCACCAATGCCTTATCCTCAAATAAATATGAAGAGACAACTTGTCAAGCTGAGGAACAACAAAATAATAAAATAATAATATTTAATCATGTTATTAAATCTTACAAATTCACAAGAATCTAATCAATTATATGTTAAGAATCATATTTAAATGTAACTTAATCGTTATAAGTCAAAATTAAGAGTTAAGTAGCTCTAATCAAGCTTAAGGCCAAGCATAAGATTGATCATTAATAATGCTCAACCATTAATTAATCATCTAACATATTAATCTTTAGAATACTCGCATATTCATGTGAGGTGTGGGGTATGTAGCTAGCATTCACATAGCTCATATACATACTAATAATACTTAATGGAATCAAGCACAATATTCAATCACTCACAAGTAGGCTAATAAAATAATGAAAGATAATAAGATTAGGTAGGGGTATTACATACACCCATCGTTCAAAACATTTACCCGAAGTTAGCACCAAATGGATAGAAATATTCAGGAAGTAGTATGACAATAAGGCATCACAAAACACAGAGAAAGATATGTAGTAGTCCAAATAAGTAATTCAAGCAAGGATTCCACTTCCCATCTAGAGTCCCCAACTAACCTATAACCTCTTATCTTCCCTAACCTACTTTTGCTCTGATCTTATCCATCCTCTGTTGTAATATACTATGTCATTAGTTATATTGATCTAACCACTGATAGAACCAATATGGTGGAAGCATCAACTATATCAACCTAACTTCCCCAGCAAACAACTATAAATCATCATTACATGTCTAGGGGAGTGTGTCCATCACTAGCCTCCCATAGTTCCAAGATTGGAGGTTATATGGTGGGGAATGCCTCCACCCTTCCTTAGAGAATTAGGGTCAACACCCTAATATGGACCACACTATGGCACTGGTTGGATGTTTATCATTGGATAATTTAGTCAGGCAGTCATCTCGCCCGCATTCTCCACCTTACCCGATGTCATAATAATGCATATCAAGTAGATACAAAATATAATAGAATAATGTACATCATACCATTCCTTGTTGGATATCTCAACACCCAATAGTCACTAGCATGGATCTTGGCTATCACATGGTCCCTTTCAATCTTTAAGTTAGTTCACATCCAAGCATATAAATAACAACAATATATATACATACATACATACATACATACATACATACATACATACATACATATATATATATATATATATATATATATATATATATATTATATATATATAGATATACATATATATATTGACACATATATATATATATGTTACACACACACACACACACACAGATATATATATATATATATATATATATATTATATATATATCTATTATATATATAAATATTATATATATATATATAATATATTCTGTGTGTGTGTACTATTATATATATATATATATATATATAGATACAACATCTTGTTTATTAGGTATGGTATCCACATACATAATTATTTTCAAAATATCAACATGTTGGAACTAAATATTACGTCAGATAAATCATAACTCTGATAATTCATAGGCTAGATAAATCATATCCAAATAAGCCATACATTAGATAAGTCATACATTAAATACTTTTCAACAAAACATAATCCATCAAGTGTTTCATATAAGTAATTTCATTTGTTAAACTAAAATGCATCAATATTACATAGTTTTCATAGATAAAAAAAATGAAATATAAATAGGGCCTCCATGTATGTAGCTATCTAGGTTAAAATGGGAATCACAAATGGTAAAAAAGTGAGGGGTAGTTGTGAAATATAGTCTCTGCATCCTCCTTGGTAGCATATCCTGGGATATACTTGTCCCACTTGACCTTAACCTGGTCCACCAAGCAATGCCTGAAATGTCGAACCCTATAGTCCAATATTCATAATGGTTCTATCATTACAATTCCCATGTCTAAGACTTGCAATTCCCTCCAATCGAGTTTGCGAGATTCATTAGAAATATATTGTCATGGAATAAATACGTGAAAAGCATCATGATTTTTATGCAAAAGAGGTCCCATTTTCTCCTTGATTAAAAAAGGTCCTATAAATCACGGTGACAACTTTTTCCCTTTCCCAAATTGAATGTTTCTTTTGTTGTGTCATATATGAACAAAAACTTGGTCTCCCACTTCATAAGTTTGATCTATCCTGTGTACGTCGGCATAAATTTTCTCTCTATCTTGTGCTTCCTTCAACCTTTGTTGAATATGTCTTACCTGCTCCTCCATTTATTGAACAAATTTTGGACTAACTATTACTTTTTCTTCCAACCTTTCCCAACTATATGGTGTCATGCATGGCCTCCCATACAAGGCTTGATAAGGAAGCATCTTTATTGAATTGTGGTAATTTTTATTATAGGAAAACTCTACCAATGGTAAGTATCTTTCCCATCGTGTCTAGTTATCCATAACAACATTGTAAACATGACCTCCATAAATTGATTTAATGTTTCAGTCTACCCATCTATTTATGGATGATATGCAATGCTCATGTTCAACTGAGTCCCTAATGTTGACTACAAACTTGTCCAAAATCTATATGTAAAGTGAGAGTATTTATAAAAAATGACCTTTGTGGATGAAACTTATAGGCATATAACTTTGCTTATAAATACTTGTGCCACATAAATAAATGGGTGCTTTTAGTTAATTTTTTAACTACAACCAATATAGCATTGTGCCTTTGTGACGTTAGAAAAAAACCCACAATGAAATCCATGGAAATGAACTCCCATTTAGACATAGGGATGTCATGCAATTGTAGGAGTCCTACTTAGTGGTGATGAGAAGCCTTCACTCATTGACATTCAAGACACTTGGCTAAAAACTAAACTACATCATGCTTCATACCTACCTGAGAGAAGAGTTTCTTCATGTGTGCATACATCTTCTTTACACCAATGTGTTCACAATAGACTACTCTATGTGACTCCTCAACAATAGTTCTTCATATGCCCCCTTTATTAGGGATATATATTCTCCCTTGAAATCTCAATAGTCCATCTCAGTCAATGACATAACCCTCAAACTTTGGTTCTATCTACTTCCCACTCTGGAGCACTGATGTAACCTTTAGATACCAACTATCTTCAAAGAGTTTTCCCAACACACGCTCCCTCTAATTGACCCTTAAGGGTACTAGGGAGAAGGTCAGTGGCCTCCTATTTAGTGCATCAACCACCATATTCTCCTTTCCCTTGATGTACCAAATCCAAAAATATTGCTCTCATGAATTGACTCCATTTCTTTCCTAGCATTCATAACCCTCTAATTGAAGAGATGTTTCAGGCTCTCATGATCAATTTTTAACTCAAAACTTCTCCCGACGAGGTAGTGTCTCCATAGTTTCAAATCTAGCATCTAAGCTCCTAATTCTAAGTCATGGTTAGCGTACAAATCTTCATGTTTCTTAAACTTCCTAGATACATAAGTTATCAATCTGCCTTCTTGGATTAACATAGCTCCTAATCCTTGCTTTTAGGCATCTATGAAAACTATGAAGTCCTTCTCCATGTCAGGCACTTTAAGCGTCGATGCACTGGTAAGTAAACTCTTTAGTTTTGTGAATGCAATGTCACATTCATATGTCCATTCATACCTAACCCCCTTCCATTGTTATGTTGTGATTGATTTTGCAACCTTTGAAAACCCTTCCATGAATCTTTGATAATAACCTACTATCACCATGAATCTACACACCTCTTAAGCATTTTTAGGCACTATCCAATCCATTGTGGCCTTCACCTTTTTCCAGGTCAACTGAAATCCCTTCTCCTGAGATGATGTTCTCAAGGTAATGAATTTTATTCTAAAAGAAAGAACATTTTGATAACTTCCCTTACAAATGATTTTCCCTCAAGAATTTCAACAAAACCCTTAGGTTCCCTTGATGCTCCTTTTCATTCTTGGATTATTGAAGAATACCATCTAGAAATACTTGCATAAAGTGGTCCATATACTTTCAAAACATGTCATTCATGAGAATCATGAACACTATTGGTGCATTGGTCAATCCATCATGAACATTGTTGGTACATTGGTCAAACCAAATGTAACTATTATAAACTCATATGTCCAAGCCAAGTTTGAAAGGTAGTTTTTTGATGGCACCTTCCTTAATCCCCAATTGGTGGTATCATGATCGTAGATCAATTTCCCTTCATTTTTTCAAAGAGGTCATCTATTTTGGGTACCAAGCACCTATTCTTTATTATGGCTCGATTCAAGTCCTTGCAATATATTCACATTCTTTGGGAACCAACTTTCTTCTTGATGAAAATATGGGCACGACCTATGGTGAAATACTAGGTCTAATAAATCCCAAATCTAATAGCTCTTTTGGGAAAATATCCTTAAATTCTGACAAAATTGGGTATTGATTTAGGGAGGGTCCCTTCTTTTCACTTATGGTCTCGACCGCATATAATCTGCAGCCCTACCTGAGATAGTGTTTTACCGTCATCATGGAGATGAATTGCAGGAACAATCCTCTTTGAATACCACTTATCTCTATTGACCTACCTTCATCATCAAAATACATCGCCTTCTTTTTTAAACAATGTACCAAACCTTGATGAGCTTCTAGTCAGTCCATTCTGATGACTACATCATACATTCCCAATGATGTGACGTACACTTTCAACTTTGTTGTACACACCTTGAGGTTTACCTCACATTGGTAACACTAGGTCATACTGCCTTTTCTACCCCATAATCCATTTCAACTTATTTAAATTCATTGTGCTCATAGGATTCCAACCCATATTTTTCTAATCAATTAGTGAAATGAAACTATTTGTAGTTCCATGATCAAATACAATTTTAATGTTTACATGGTTTTATCATACTTGAGGTATCTACCATGGTGGACTGGGGTTCAACTTGGTGGTTATCAACCACTACATAGATTTCATGGTTATTTCCTTCTCTAAAGTTGTTACCAATTTGTAACTCAGGATAGCCATGTTGGTAATGAGGTCCCTCACATCCACAACTAGTGATGTTTGGTAGATTATGAATAGAATGTTGTGGGGATATTTGGAAATATATCCTTCCCCTAGGATCCCTTCCTGTAAGTTTTAACCATGTACAACTAATTGGTGCAAATATATTCTTAATAAAAATAGAAAATATACAATGGCACACACACACAAATTTTCATACATATTTTATCCTGGAAACCCAAACTGGGAAAACCAGTAAGTTTTTTTCGTCATATTTATGTACAATATAATAAAATACAATATACATCCTATGGAATATGAACCACCAATTGAATTGTAGTTCCATAACCGAAACTACAAAACCATGGGAAAAACCACCATGCACCATAAAATTGTTTTCATCAAGATGACGGGCCATAAAAACACTAAAAATGGGCACAAAAAAACTGCCCGAGAAATTTCTTATAGGTAACTTCCATAAACCCCACGCAAGGCGGCTAACACCTCCTTACATACCCTCCAACCAAGGGTGGCTACCAAGCCCCCCTTAGTTTGTTGCACATATAAGTCGTGCAAAGAATATAACACACACCTATCGTTCTCTCACTTATTGTTTTCTTTGCACAAAGGGAGCCATAGGGGTACACATTCAACAATTTAGGGCAATAATGGCCATTATTTCTCTACACTAAGAGACATTTTCAATCCCCACATATTTTTTCAATGCATCTGCAACATTCTTCAAATTCCCACAGGTTTTGGAAACACCTTCTTGTCTTCAATCATATCTCACAGAATGTGATACTAAACATCTATATGCTTTGTCTTCAAATGATAAGCAAGGTTCCTTGCCAATAAAATTGCACTTTGGTTTTCATAATATATCCTTATAGTTTGTTGTACCAACCCCATGCTTGAACACAAACTTTGTAACCAAATTATTTCCTTCTTTGCATGAGTGGTTTCCATGTATTCATCTTCTGTAGTTGAAATTAGTGCCACTTAGTCTATATCTTTCTCCTCCAAATAGGTTAAACACATACCCACTTGTAGATATACTACGATCCAAATCACCAATCCAGTTTGCACCAACAAATCCATGTATGTCCAACCCTCTATTTAGTCCTAGTCTTCCTTGGTAGCACAATCCATAATTAGTAGTGCCACATTGATACCTAAAAACCTTCTTTCTTATTGTCCAATTATCCCTCCTTGGTTTTGACATATACTTGCTCAATACTTCCACTGCATGTGCATAACATATGGAACAATGGAAAAGTCCTCTTCCTCTTCCTATACCTTGGGACACTGATCTACAGATAATTTTACACCTACAAGAATAGGAACCTTCACAATTTTACTTTCCTTTGTATATTAAACCTCTGTAATATTGTTTGGACATACTTCCTCTGATTTAACCAAAGTTTATTTTTTTCGTAATCTCTTTTAATTTCCTTGCCCAAAATTAAATTTGCAACATTGAGATCCTTCATGTCCAATTTAGAAGACAATTGGGTTTTCACTTCCTAGATGTTTTTCTTATCATTTCCAATAAAAAATATATCATCTACATACAAGACCAGATAAATAAGATGATCAACAACTAATTTAAAATACACACAGTGATATGATTTGCTTCTTGTGAAGCTAATTCCTTGTATATATGTATTAAAGTTTTTATACCACCTCCATGGTGATTGCTTCAGCCCATTAAAGTACTTTTTCAGCGTACATAACATCTATTTCTTACCCTTCACAACAAAACCTTTTGGTTGATTCATATAGATCTATTCTTCTAGATCCCATGTAGAAAAGTTGTTTTCAAATCCATCTTTTCTACCTCAAAATCAAAATTAGCGGCAACAGATAAAAGAAATCTAATAAAACCTAACTTTGAAATTGGAGAAAAAATATCACTAAAGTCAATTCCCTACATTTCAGAATAACCTTTTTCTACCAACCGAGCTTTATATTTCTCCACTTTTTATTCTACATTATATTCTTCTTAGACACCCATTTACTTGCAATGGGTTTTCTTCTAGCTAGAAACTCCACTAGATCCAAAGCCTCATTCTTGTCTAAGGCCTGCATTTCTTCAATCATATCCTTCTCCCATAGTTTTCCATCCTCTGAATCCACTTCCTCCCTAATAGTACTAGGATAATCATCAGTAATAGATAAAGAAAATTGTGAACGGAAATCAAGTGGACTATACATTTATGGATACCTTCTTTCTCAAATTGATCTAGTCAAAACTGAAGTATGTGGTTCTTCTTCTTCTTCTTATTTTTCTTCTGTGGAGTTTTATTTTTCTTCCTTTAGTTCAAAATTTATCTTCTTTGCTTCCTTCTCCCTTGGTAAGACTTCATGTTTCATGACATCCTTTACTTATATAAATAATACACCTCAACTATACAAAACATTCTTTGTTTTTTGGTTCCAACGTGTGCAACATTTTAAACCATCTTTATAACCAATGAATATGCACCTTTCATATTTACTATCCAACTTGGTTCTTTGATCCTTTGGAACATATACATATGCATCATAGCAAATACCCTGAGATGTGAGAGAGAAGGCTTCTTCAATTAGAGAAATTTTGAGGTAAAAAATGGGCCTCAAAACAAAAATCTACATCCAAAATCAAATTTATAAGAACAAATAGGATTCAAGATGGTGATGTCAATAATGGGGGGTGATTCACTATTTTTGGAGTAAAAAGGTAAAAAGATAAAAAAATAAATAAAATACTACCCTTTTAACACATATTTTCCACTTATCTCCCATCAATTTTACTCAAAATTTCGAGTGGGGGAACTTGTTGGATGCGGAATTTAATTACTCATCGATTTATTACCCATATTTCATACTTCCAATGGACCCTGCTATATGAAAAATGAGAAATACATGAAAAAATGTGATTGCAATCACGCTTGTTTCACCTATTTCTCATTTTTCATGTAGCAGGGTCCATCGAAAGTATGCGACATGGGTACTCCTTGGGTGAGGAATTAAATTCCACATTCAATGAGTGCTCTTGCTGGAAATTTGAGTAAAACTATGGGAAGATAAGTTGAAAACACGAGTTGGAAAGTAGTTTTTCTTTTTTCCCTCCAAAATTGGATGAGGTAATCCAATTTTTTTTATTATTTCCACTATTGTTTTATAATATTCCTTAGGAGGCCAATTTTTGACCTCATGTGGAGTCTTATCCTCCAATGTTGATGAAGGTGATCTATTTACTAAGTAACATGTAGTATCCATTGCCTCTACCTAGAATTCCTATCCTAACCCAACACCACTAAGCATGCTCCTTTCTTTTTCCATTAGTGTCATGTTCATACTTTCTACAACTCCATTTTGTTTAGGTATGTATAGAGTAGTATTTTGTTGTGCTATAGCACACTTCTTATACGACCCTTTAAGTTCCTTTTTGTAGAACTATTCACTATTATTTGTCCTCAACACCTTAAACTCCTTCTTTGTCTAATTTTCGACCAGAGCCTTAAATTATTTAAACTTGTCAAAGAATTCATATTTCTTCCTTAGGAAATATATCCATGTATTAATCAAGAAGTCATCTATAAATGAGAAACAATACACAAATTTACCCAGTGATGGAACTAATCTAGGTCCAAACACATCACTGTGCAAAATCTCTAATCTTACTTCTAACCTCATAGCACTAGAGGAAAACCTCACAGGATTATGCTTCCCATGTACACAATGTTAATAGAAATAAAAATAATCAAAGCATTTAGACATACCTTCTACCATACCATTTCCATGTAATATTCAAAGACCCTTTTCTCCAATATGTCCTAGACTTTGATGCCACAACATAGCCTTTTCTCCAAAGACTATAATATTTTTTCTTCACTTTATAGAACAATAAAACTATTGCACGTATCAATAACAATATTTCCCAGTAACTTGTACATAGTTCTAATCTGAACTCCCCTCATAAATACAATATTTCTCAAGCATTATTTTTAACCATATTGCTTACAAAAGTTAGATTTCTAACCAATCCTGAAATGTGCAGAACACCAAGGAGTGTTCTAATCCTTCCACTAGCCAACTTCAACTTGAATTTTCCTCATCGTATGATTTTATTTTTCC
The DNA here is from genome assembly GCA_000404065.3 of Pinus taeda. Classification (NCBI taxonomy): domain Eukaryota; kingdom Viridiplantae; phylum Streptophyta; class Pinopsida; order Pinales; family Pinaceae; genus Pinus; species Pinus taeda. The sequence continues at coordinate 110,393 of APFE031522012.1, read as the reverse complement.
TATTATCACCTAGGAATACATTACCACCATCATATTTCTCATACTGGAAGACCCACTCACTGTGGGGAGCCATATGAAAGGATAGAATTGAGTCAATCAACCATTCCTCATGATATACATGTTTACTTGAAGAAGCTAATTACACATCCTCCCTTCATTTAAGGTGGTTTTTGCTTCTAGGGAAGAAGAATCATTAGATCCCTTTCCTTTCTCAGGAGTTCTAGAGATACAATATATATATATATATATATATTTTATATATTATATAATATATTTTTTTTTTTCATTTCCATCATGTTGTCATTGTTGGGTCTGGGGTTTATGAATTCTTCAGCATGTAAAGGAATATAATGAAAAATCAATCTGGTAGTCCTAGTTTTGAGATACAAGGGAAAATATCTGTGTATTTGTTTTGTGCTTCTCACCATTGTCTATATATATATATATATAAGACTTCATTTGCAAGTAATTTATATACAAGGTTGAAACCTACATTTGGTATTAGAGTTGTTTTGGCTTTAAGGGGACACCTTTTTTTCTAAGGGGGTTTGCTCGAGATCTATGGGATTGATTCTTGCGGTGAAAGAAGATGATGAGCAGTGGAAAGATAGAGATCGAGAAATTTAATGGTCATATTTTTGAGTCATGGAAACTTGAGATCGAGGATCTACTGGTGGAAAAAGATCAGTGGATCATGGTAGATCCAGGTATTAAACCAATGACAATGTCAAATGAAGACTGGCGAAGTTGGACCAGAAAGAAAAGAGAAAAATATGATTGTGTATCTCAGATTCAGTATTGTTGAATGTATCTGGGGAAGCTAAGATGAATTCTTTTTGGGACAAGTTAGGGACTTTGTACCAATCTAAGTCTCTGGTGAATAAACTGTTCCTATGGAAAATCTGTATAACCTGAGGGTAAAGGATGGAGACTCGGTGAAAAAACATCTGAACGCCTTTAATATTGTGGTAAGTCAGTTGTTATCTATTGATGTTAAAATTTCATATGAATATAAGTTCATCAGTTTGTTGTTTTCTCTACCAGGTTTGTGGGATAGTCTGGTTGTTGCAATAGGTAGCAATACAACTACCTTGAAGTTTAATGAAATAGTCTCATCCTTGTTGTCAGAGGAGATGAGATGGAAAAATATGGAGGGCTAGAATGGATATGCCTTTTCTGTATGTGGACGGTCCCAGAATAGAAACAAAAATAATTCCTTGAGTGGGATATCTAAATGTAGAGGAAGATCTAAATCTCTAGGAAAACCTGTAAAGGTGTGCTGAAAATGTAGAAAGGAAGGGAACATCAAAAAGGAATGTAGATCTAAAGTTCCTGGGAAAGGAAAGGGATATGACAATGCTCCTTCTGTAGAGGCAAAAAGCACCTCAGATGAAGGTGGGATGTTTACTTGGTTTCTTCTTCAAGTAAACATGTAGATCATGAGGCATGGTTGATTGACTCAGGTGAATTATTTCACTTCAATCCCCATAGGGAGTGGTTCTTCGAGTTGTTGAAGGAAATGTAACTAGGTTCGGTCCTCATAAATGTTCTTTTGATATTTGTATTTATTCAAGAAAATAAATATTAATTTTATAATATATGTCAATGAGTTTCTTGCTCATTGAAATAGGTCTAGCACATGTTAAAGTGTTATAGGTGAGTCAAAGAGTCAAAAGAGTTAAGAGCATGTTACTATAGGTATACTTATGTGTTAGAGTAAAAAAGAGACCTCCAAGCAAGGCCAAGTATCCTCCAAGCAATGGTGCGATCAAAATAAGAAATCCGAAATAAATAGAGCAAGCTAGCCTGCAATCTTCAAGTCAGCCTTCAAGTCGGCCTAACGGAGGTACAAACCTCTATATATAGAGGTTGTCCACAATTCCAACGTCAAGAATGCTCACCTATGAAATAAATGAAGATAGAAGACTGAAAAGGAGAGAATAAAACACAAGTCCAAGGATCCTCTAGTGCAACAAAGAAGGAGAAGTCATCACTGAGGGTTAAGGATTGTTTCTAGGGTAAAACATAGTCACACATACGAGAAAGGAAGGGACTTCCTATGGTTAAAAAAAAACAACTCACAATCAACATATCTCATTATTTGGGCTAGAAACATAGGCCTAAGGGGTCTCCCACTGAAGTGAAGAAACAAGGAAGAAAAGTGAAGTTAATAGGGTTGTTCTAAATCTTATTACAGTCACACGTGCGAGGAGAAGGAGGTTGTCTCTGCTGTCATAACAATCCTCCCATTATAGTCATACAAGTTCATTGGTTGGTGAAGAAAAGGAAGACATCATCCCATGTGAAAGAGTTTCATCAAAGATCAAGGATAAGTGTCTCTTCTAGAGCAAGTGCAACAAGATCTATCAACAATTGAAATAAGAACAAAGTGTCAGAAGCAAGAGGACAAAGTTTCAGAAGGAGAAGAACAAAGTGTTGAGGAGACAAGGTGTAGAAAGGAGGAAGGACTTTACTTGTGCTTGGAGGATATTCTTTTCAAGGGTCTAGGGTTTGGCATTGATTAATAAGAAGCTTCAATAAGAGAAATAGAGAAAGTTTTGGCCCTGGCTAAGATTCAACATCTTGTGTTCTTGTTTTTATGTTTTTAAAATCAGTTTGATGAATTACACAAACATGCATTAATATGAAGAAGAAGAAGATCAATCTAACAATAAAAAGTGAAAAGACTCCAAAATTTTTTATCAAGTCAAGAAGAATCACGCTACACCTAATTTCCCTTGATTATTCAACATGTTATCCGAGGTAAGGTGACACATCAAGGAATGATCATCTCAAGAACACTCATCAAGGAAGGACATCTACAAAGTTGAAGCATCAAGCCAAGAAATCTCTATCACATCAAGGACAAGAAGATATACCATCGATCACTCATAAAGGAAGACTATAAATCAAGAAGAAGGGCCTTACGTAAAGGCACCTACAAGAAGAGAAAATCAAAGAAGGACTTACATTAAGCTACAAGTCATCAAGAAAATCTCATCATCAAGAAAGCCCACTTGGAAAAAGCAACTTGAAGAACATCAAGATCTAAGGAAGGCAAGCCATTGAGTCTTCAAGGAGAAATCAAGTCCACTATATATCAAAATCTATCAAGTAAGTATATGTACCCTTCTAAATAATGTCGTTTTGCAAGGAAAGCAACAAATTGGTAGGTACCAATAACTTTCTTACATGGAAGAAGGGGATTGATTTACTTCTCAATGAGAATGAACTTCTAGAACACATCAAAGGGAATATCACTATTCCTACTAAGGAACAAACTCAAGCCTTAGCCAAGTAAAAGAAGGATGAGACAAGAGATGAAAGGATTCTACTAGAATCTATCAAGTACTCTCTCACTCCTTACGTCTCCAAACTTGAAACATCAAAAGAAATATATGATAAACTAGTAGAGATATTCTTGGTAACCACAACTGGAGAAGTGATATCTCTAGGAAATGAATCGTACAAAATGAAGATGTCAAAGGAAGGAATAGCTCCCTACTTCATGAAGATCTTTGAGATGAGGGATCAACTTCAAGAGCTAGGGGAAGTAACATCTAACAGAGAAATGACAACTGTAGTACTTAATGTTCTACCTGAGGATCGGGCCAACTTCCCATCAAGCATATATTCCAAGAGGGAAGCTACCCGACTAAGTGAAATGTGGTCTCTTCAAGATAGAGGAAACAAGAATCAAAGCAAAGGAATATGTGGGATCAAAGGAGCAAGCTTTTTCTACCATGGCCAAGAGAAAGGGAAAATTTGGAAAATTTGGTCCACGAAGAACAAAAAACAAATATATGTCCAAAATCCAATGATATGGATGCCAATAATATGGACATTAAAAGGAGAATTGTCCTAAAATAAAGAAGGAAAAAAACAACAAAAGCAAAAGGGAAGAAGCTCACATGACTCAAGAGGTGAAAGAAGGAGAAAAGAAGCAAAAGCAGGAAGATCCTCCATATCTCTACTATGACTAAGTCAAGCTCTTTACTTAAAGTCTTGTTTCAAATTTTTGAGTAGGATAGGAGCATGTAGGAATATAATAAAATTGCACGGCTAGAAACATCTTCTAGAATCTAGAAGCATGATGTACATAGAGTTCAAAATACTCATGTAGAAGGAGCATTTGTAAATAGAACAAAATGCATGGTTAGAAATATATTATAGAATATAGGAGCATGGTAGATAATATAGCTCAAGATATTCATGTAGAAGAAGCATACCTAGTATATGACCTCATCCACAATGAAAGAAAATTGATCATGATTAAGAATCTTATATTACCTCCATCATCAAAAAGAAAGAAACATTTGCAGGGAAAGGGTCTTCAAGATCCTCTGATGGAATCTTCAAAAGAAGATTCATAAACAAAATCAAATGTCTCATTGGGAGTCCCATTCATGGGATTAAAGAGAAAGGATTATATGTAGGCAAGCTAAGATGAAGCGATAAGGGCCACTCCATGGACAATCAATTGAATATAAGATGATCAAAGGAGAATCAAGATGAGTTATGTATGCATAAAAGTTTATTCATATTATTATATGTATATTATTGAGTCATGGGAATAGTTCTATGACATGATCAAGTATGAAATAATCTCTTTCACCAAAGACATGCTCGAAAGCATGTACTGCAATGCAATGAATATCAACAAAAGGAAATACTCACATAAGGAGTATAAGATTGCTTACTAAGAAGCAAGTGAAGAAGAAATGTTGACTAGTCCTAGAAGCAAGCAATGAATAAGTTCTCCCACAAGGAGCATAAGGTGGTTGACCAATCTATCCAAGAAGAAATCACCCATGTGAATAACAACATGATCACAAAGAATCACTATCTGATAAGATACTTTGAAGACATCTCCCGAAAGAAGGCATGACAACTTTGACAAAGGAAGAAAAAGATCAAAGGACCCTTGACACCTGTGAAGGACTTGGAGATATGAAAGGTGCAGATAACTAATTCTACTCTATAAAGATGACATGATGAAGAAGCCATCCGGCAAAAGCACCATTTAATGTTGAAGAAATATCAGGATGAAGTCATGAAGGGCTACTAGAATGAAGCATGTAAACAAGCAAGTACAACGAATAATCCAAGAGAAGAGTATTTTGAATCATGGAAAAACTACAAAGTAGCTAGATGACAATAGAACTTGATATATGACAAGAAAGCCACTTTCCATGAAGGAATAAATGACATGACAAACTAGGAAGGAAAGTGATCGATGGATGGTACCCTGCCAAGAAGTTCGAACAAATACTTCATGACATCAAAGGAAAGAAGGAGTTAAAGTAGCTGGACGATCCACGAAGAAGAAGTTGTTGATGAATGGACACATCCCCAACTAAGAGGGAGAGTTATAACAATTTCCCAATTACGAAGGGACTTGGAAAAGTACCTTGTCAGAGGATACTTGGGCATGTCTTCCTCAATTGAGAGGAAGAGATAGACACAACATTCTTGTCTTCACTTAGAAAGAAATAATGGGAGGATTGTGTAATCATCTGGCATCTGATACTCTTTGAGGATGTGTAGGGCATCCACGACAAGAGGAGGCAACAAGACTGATATTATTTGAGGGTTGGGAACCCAAGATAAGAATAGTCCTAGAAGGTCATACTCAGTGAACACCCAGGTGGGTATGTACCTTGAGAGACAATGACTAAGGTGTCTATAAGTCATTGGTCTCGCTAAAATTGTGCTATGATATATTGAGAGATAGAGTTTTTAGTCAAGGCCTTGTTGTGGAAACAATGTTGTTTATTATGATGCTATAACGGATGGATTGCTAATCCGATTTCTCTTATGTGAATTCTTCAAGATTGAAAAATAGCCAAACACCTATAATGCTGTATGAATACATCCCTAGTTAAGAGGGAGTGTTGAAGGAAATGTAACTAGGTTTGGTCTTCATAAATGTACTTTTGATATTTGTATTTATTGAAGAAAAGAAATATTATTTTTATAATATATGTCAATAAGTTTCTTACTCATTGAAATAGGTCTAACACATGTTAGGGTGTTATAGGTGAGTTAAAGAGTCAAAAGAACTATGTTGAAGACCCTAAGGGAATGTTACTATAGGTATAATTATGTGTTAGAGTCAAATAAGACAACTCTAAGCAAAGTTAAGTCTCCTCCAAGCAATGGCACCATCAAAAGAAGTAATCTGAAATAAATAGAGCAAGTCGGCTTGCAATCTTCAAGTCTTCCTTCAAGTTAGCCTAAAGGAGGGACAAAACTCTATATATAGATGTTTTCCACTCCTCCAAAGTCAAGCACACTCACCTCTGATATCAACGAAGATAGAAGATTGAAAAGGAGAGAAAAAAACACAAGTCTAAGGAGCCTCTAGTGCAACAAAGAAGGAGAAGTCATCACTGAGGGTTAAGGACCGTTTCTAGGGTAAAACAAAATCATGTGTACGAGAAAGGAAGGGGCTTCCATTGGTTAAAATAGTAGTAACTCACACTCAACATATATCATCACTTGGGCTAGAAACATAGGCCTAAAGGGCCTCTCACTCAAGCAAAGAAACAAGGAAGAAAAGAGAAGTTAATAGGGTTGTTCTAAAGCCTATTATAGTCACAAGTGCAAGGAGAAGGAGATTGTTTATGTTGTCATAAAAACCCTCCCATTACAGTCATACAAGTTCATTGGTTGGTGAAGAAAATGAAGATATCAACCCATGTAAAAGGGTCTCATCAAAGATCAAGGATAAGTGTCTCTTATAGAGAAAGTGCAACAAGATCTATCAACAATTGAAATAAGAACGAAGCATCAGAAGAAGGAGGATGAAGTGCCGGGGAACGAAGTGCCATAAGGAGAAGAAAAAAGTGCTAAGGAATCAAGGTGCAAAAAGGAGGAAGGATTTGAGTTGTGCTTGGAGGATATTCTTGTCAAGGGTCTAGGGTTGGAATTGATAAATAAGAAGCTTCAATATGAGAAATTTACTGAAGGGATTTCCTCTCAAGATAAGAGAGGTTTTGGCCCTGGCAGAGAGCCAACATCTTGTATTCTTGTTCTTATGTTGTTGGTGGTAGTTTGATGAAGTACACACACATGCATTAATAATAAGAAAAAGAAGATTAAGCTAACAAGAAAAAGTAAAAATACTCCACAAATTGTTATCAAGTCAAAAAGAATCACACTACACCTAATTGCCCTTTATTCTTTAATATGAGTATGAGAAATATGATGATGGTGATGTCTTCTTAGGGGATGATAGAAAGGCTAGAATCATCAGACACAAAAAATTCAAGCCGAAGTTGCAAGGTGGAAGGGTTAGAACACTTCTGTGTTCTGCGTATTCCTGTATTGGCTAGAAATATGATTTTTGTAAGAAAGATAGATGATGCAGGTGTAAAAATAGTGTTAGAGAAATATACCTGCAAGATGGTTCGGAGAGCACTAGTATTGATGCATGGATATCAGATTGGAACTCTGTACAAGCTTCTAGATAGCACTGTTATTGTTGGGTGCAATAGTTATGTGGTTCCTGAAAGAGGAGTAGAAAAGTTAGTGGTCTCTAGAGAAAAGACCATGTTATGGCATCAAAGGCTTGGACATATTGGAGAGAAGGGCCTTCAAATAATTCATGGCAATGGTATGGTAGAAGGTATGCCTAATTTCTCTCTGGATTTCGATTTTTGTGAACATTGTGTATATGGAAAGCAGAATCGGGTGAGTTTCCCCTCTGGTGCTAAGAGGGCGAAATAGATATTAGAGCTTGTGCAGAGTGATGTGTTTGGACCTATGTCGGTTCCATCACTAGGTAAGTTTGTGTACTACGTATCCTTTATAGATGACTTGTCAAGGAATACATGGATATATTTCCTCGAGAAGAAATTTTAAGCCTTTGACAAGTTTAAAGAATTTGAGGCTCTGGTGGAAAACCATATAGAGAAGAAGATAAAGGTGTTGAGCACATATAATGGTGGAGATTTTTGTAAGGAGGAATTTGAATTGTTCAGTAAGAAGGGTGGTATAGCACGGTAGAAGACTACTCCATACACACCTCAGCAAAATGAAGTTGTAGAAAGAACGAACTGGACTTTGATGGAAAAGGCAAGAAGCATGCTCAGTGGTGTCAGGTTAGGACATGTATTCTGGGCAGAGCCAGTGGGGACTGCATGTTACATGGTTAATAGATCACCTTCATCAGCGTTGGAGGATAAGTCTCCATATGAGGTATGGACTCGTAGGAATCCTCTCTTTCACATATGAGGTTATTAAGATATGATGCATATGTACATGTTCCAAAGGAGAAAAGAACCAAGTTGGATAGTAAATATGAAAGGTTCATCTTTATTGGGTATAAGGATGGTTCAAAATGTTAAAAGCTTTGGAACCTAGAAACATGGAAGGTTGTGTACAGATGAGATGTGATGTTTAGAGAGGTGAAAGATGTTATTAAACATAAAGTCCTACCAAATGAATCTGAGAAGATAGAGTTTGAGCTAAAGGAGGAAGAATCAAACTCTATAGCAGAAGAGGAATCAGAAGATGAAGAGCCACAAACTCCAACTATGAGAAGACCAATTCAAGGAAGAAGGAAACCAGAAAGGTATATTACATTTGCTTTCTATTCAAATTGTGGTTTATCTATTACTAATGATGATCCAAAAATTGACAGGGAGGAAGCAAATTCAGAGGATGGAAAACTCTGGAAAGAGGACATGATTTATGAAATGGCATCTTTGGAAAATAATGAGGTTTGGGAATTGGTGGAGTTGTCAGCTGGAAGGAAACTCATTGGAAGAAAATGGGTGTTTAAGAAGAAGATGAATGTAGAAGGAAAGGTGGAGAAATACAAAGCTTGTTTGGTAGAAAAAGGTTATTCCGAGGTGTCGGGAATTGATTTTGTTGATATTTTTTTCTCCTGTTTCCAAGGGAGCTTCTATTAGATTAATTTTATCTGTTGCTGTTGCTTTTGATTTTGAGCTACAAAAAATAGATGTGAAGACAACATTTCTTCATGGGGATCTAGAAGAAGAGATCTACATGAAGCAATCTGAAGGCTTTGCATTGAAGGAAAAGAAATAACTGGTATGCAGGTTAAAAAGTTTTAGTGTGGCTTAAAATAGTCACCAAGAATGTGGTCTTAGAAATTTGATACATTTACACGAGGAATTGGATTAACCAAAATCAAAGCAAATCACTGTGTGTATTTTAAATTAATTAGTGACCGTGTTATTTATCTCGTCTTGTATGTGGATGATATGTTGCTGATTGGAAATGACAAAGAAATTATCTAGGATTTGAAGACCCAATTTTCCTTCAAATTCGACATGAAGGATCTTGGTGATGCAAACTATATTTTGGGCATGGAAATTAAACGAGATTGGGCTAAAAGGAAGCTTTGGTTAAACCAGAGGAAGTATGTCGAGACAATACTGCAAAGGTTTAATATGCAGGATAGTAAACTGGTGAAGGTTCCTATTCCTGTAGGTGTAAAGTTATTTGTTGAATAGCGTCCCGAGACACAAGAAGTGGAAGAGCACATGTCCCGTGTTCCATATGCAAGTGCTATCGGTAGCCTGATGTATGCAATGGTATGTACTAGACAAGACATTGCACATGCAGTGGGACTATCGAGGAGGTTTATGTCAAAACAAGGGAAGGAGAATTGGACAACAGTGAAGCAGGTTTTCAGGTATTTATGTGGCACTAGTGATTATGGTTTGTGCTACCAAGGGAGACTAGGATTGGACAGGGTTTTGGACATCGATGACTTTTTTGATGCAGACTGGGATGGAGATCTGGATCAGAGAAGATCTACAAGTGGGTATGTGTTTACCCTATTTGGAGACACAGTCAGTTGGATTGAGAAAGAGATAGTGTGTAGTGGCACTTTCAAATACAGAGGCAGAATAGATGGCATCCACTCATGCAAGCAAGGAAGAAATTTGGTTGCAGAGATTGTGTTCAAGTATGGGGTGAGTATATTGAGATATAAGGATAAACTGTGATAGTCAAAGTGCATTTTTCTTGGAAAAGAACCCTGCTTATCATTCAAAGAGCACATTGATGTTCAGTATCACTTTGTGAGGGATATGATTGAGGACAAAAAGGTGTTGTTGGTAAAGGTGGACACTTTGAATAATGTTGCAGATGCATTGATGAAGTCTGTGAGCACTAAGAAGTTTTATTGATGTATAGAAATGATGGACGTTGCAAGGTTGTACCAATGGCTAAGATGTCTTGTGACCCCTTGCGTGGAAAGAAAAAAAAGTGGGAGAATGTTGGGTGTGTTTTATATTCTTTCCACGACTAGCCCCACACGTGAAATGGGGGGTCAGGGGGGGTGGTAACATCCCCTTCATTGCGCCGAGCACAGTGGGGGGGTCACAGGGGGGGTGGTATCCCCTCCTGCCAGGGGGTTTCAAGGGGATGATATCCCCCCTGTATAGGGTTTGGGGTAGTGCCTCAGAATTTTTTTTGGACCCTATATTAACTGGGCAGACCTACCTATGGTTTTATGCATGGGTTTCGCACATGGTTTTTGGCATGATGGTTATCTTCCCATGGTATTTTGTAGATCAATTCAAGGGAACTACGACTATGTTCTAATCTAGAGTTAATGGATTGGAGTTTATGAATGCTGTGAAATGTATATATATGCATTGTAACTTTAAAAGGAATATAGTGAAAAATAAATCTCGTAGTCCTGGTTTTGAGATCCAGGGGAAAATCTCTGTGTATTTTTTTGTGTTTCTCGCCATTGTATATTTTCTATCTTTTTAAGAATTCATTTCCAGGTAAATTCTGTATAGGTTTAAAACCTATAGTCACCGAAAGTTTACACCTAAGGCACAATTCTCAAAGTAGAGGTTGTCACATATTCCCTACTCACTTTGCTTAATCTCTCTCCTAGACAAGCTATGGGGGGTAGTCCCTAAAAATGGACGAAAGAGGAAAACTTGTTGGAACAACAAGTTCTAGGAGACTAAGGGCAAGGCAATCACTCCTCTAGGTAACTTGATTTAAGGTTAAATGGAAAGTGAATTATTATTATTAAGAAATGTGAATTATTAGAGATAGATTTAATTAAATTTATATGACACTTAACAAGATAAATCGTGATGAGACCAATGCCTTAATGATAATGCTCAAATACAAATTAAATTACTTAGACAAAATAAATATATCTCAAATTACAAGATAAGCAATGCTGCAAGACAAAGTTAGTACAATAGATCAAAAGATTATAACAACTGGATGTATGAGTGTCCTGTAGGTAAATTCTCGATGCAAACACAAACAATTCCTCTAGCCCGAGAGAGTAGGTCTAGCCACAAACAAACAATCTATGGAAAACTTCCCTAATATAGAACCAAATAAGATGGCCTACATCTTAGAATGCTATTCCTCTTGGTGATGATCCTACTTCCTTACTCCAGCTACTTTTCATTCTCTTCCTTTGAATACCTGAAACAACCAAACAAACAACAACAACAAATGTGATAGCATACAAATTGCATTCAACCTACTTAATATGTTAAGGAATATTAAGACATCAAAAGTAAGATAACACTTTAATGTAGGAAATCAATCAATATATAATTTCAGAAAGAGATTACAACCAATTACTTGATGTTGTTGGTCTCCTTCGACGTATCCGGGTTCCCACACTTCTACTAGCATCTCATGGGTAGCCTTAACAATGGAAGTTTTAAGGCTTGTTCCATTTAATCTCAAACCAAACCAAACACACTATTCTCCCTCCACAAACATAAACTAGAAGGCTACAAGCTATGATATCTTGCTTGTTATTCAAGCTCCAAAATACTAAGATTGAAACTACATCCAAAAACTAGTTCAGCTTGGGAAAGGAGGGTATTATATAACTTTGATGGAGGGGAGATGGTTCCTCTTATCATGGGAGAGCCCTTATATCTTGGGTTTGCTCCATCCTAATAAGGGAAAGGAACCCAAACTAACTTCCTCGACTCCATCTAGCCCAACCATTTACCAGACTTCCATTACGAAGCTTCTAGACCTGGAAGCTTCGACTCCATTTTTAAAAAACTTGCCAAAAGAGGATTGGCGTGATTGAGACAAGGCTCAATAATGCTGATCAATGCTATTCCTAGTGTTAAACACTTTAGATCGGTGCATGGGATTAACTAGTCATTAGTGTCGGTCTTGTAAACTGGGGTAAAAAGGAAGATTCTTGGGAAATGATGCAAAAAGGAATTATCCTGCTCATGAAGAGGGACATAATGGGAGTTTCTTCATGATGGGAAAGCATGTAGGGTTCACTCTATAGGTCCTCCAGGATCGTGGAATGGGGAGTACATGGACAGTGAGAAAATGGTGTGTAACAATGAGCAATAAGAAATTAACTTGCAATATAAATAAAATGTCTACTTCAAGAAAAACGATATTCAACAAAAAATAACAAGTACAACAATGTAAGATTCACAAGTAAATAGAATTGAGCTCACAATTCCAATTATAGATAATCAGTTGAAATGGAAAATGAAGATGCAAGGTCTACTTATGTGGGATGCAAGATCTTGGTTGATTTTAATTATATGCCTATTCTAAGGTGAAAGCCTTATCCTCAATTATTTTGAAACAAGCCTTATAAAAAGGTTATTTGGAGAACTATTGGGGAAGGAGGCTAAGGCCTCATTAATGATACCTACCAAGAAGTTCTCGCAACCCAAGTGCCTTTTTTCCTACAAGGGATTCAGCCACAAGATAACTACAAGGTCACTCATTTTAACCATTGCATAAGGGCCAAGTTTCTCAAATTGGAAATGAAGAATATTTTCCTATCTATCTATCAACCAAGCTTATGCTTGAAGGTAAATTTTAAGATGCAAATTCGATCTAGGATGAAAATTCAAATGTTCCAATGATATTTAATTATAACATGATGTTTCAATAGAAGAAAGAGTCAATTCACTTATAATCAAGATTCACTTATCAACATAACATGATTAGCTTACAATAATGATTAATGAAGCAAATTAAATGTTACTCAATGAAACAATAGAAATGCAATTAGATTAGGTGTTAGAGCAATATCTCAAATTCCTTTAATAACAAAAAATTCTTAGGATGACTTTACTTATGTTAGACGAAGGAAACAAGTACAATTTTACAAAGAAATCATATTTGAATGATGGCAAATGGGATTGTTAACAAGATTAGAAAGAGGCTACTTAAAACCAAAGACAAGAACAATTCCAAACACAATATATCAAGTAGCTAATGAATGCAACTATGAGATCATATCTAAACTATGATAACAAGAGAAACAAGTTAGTAATCTAGATATAAGAGAAAAGGAAAAAAGAAAGAGGATGCATCCCTCTTAAATAAGGAGGTGGGATACCATGGGAGAGAGATCCCAAGTTCCTTCAAGAACAATATTTTATTATTAGATTACAAGAGAAGAAGTCCTTTTGACAGAAGGAAAGGAATCTTCAATCTCAAGATTAAAATTATGAAAGAGAACTTCACAACCCAACCTCCTCAATATGCAAATATGAACAAGATCAGCTAATAATTATAACTCGATACATCTTAAACAAAGTTGATCCAACCCTAAAGGGCACTCGGCCTTCACAAAAATATTATATTAGTCACAAGAGAGCCCACAGATAGAGGAGGAAAGCCTCCAAATGCGCATGGCCAACCCACAAATTTAATTGAAAATTTTATTAAATAAATTATGACGATTCTCTTAAGATCAAGCCTCAAATTCACTTCAAAAAAATTTGGCTCCTCCAATACTGTTAAACTATTTCTTCAGTTAAGGAAAAGAGTCCTCAACCTATATGAAGTAGCCAAAAAAACTATATGAGGCTTCCTTAAATTCTTTTGCAAAAGATGTCAAGGCCCTTAAATCATTTTTTATGCCAAAAATATGTGGATAAACCCTAAAAAAATTGTTGAAACATCTGCAAAGTCAAGGGTTAGTAGATAAAACTCAATGGAAAAAGAAATAAAGCCCTAGAGGCTTACGACCAAGGGGAAATAGGCCTAGAATTCCTGCGACCTACAAGGAGCTTTAAAAAAATTTATGAGCCACAAAAATGATATCAAACCCTTCTTGATGCCAAGAATAACCCTTCAAGACTAGTGGCTAGCCAAAAAATGAGATTTGCAGAAAATAGATAGAAAAAACCCCAAGTGAATCCCTTAAAAAAAATGCAAAAATTTATAGAGGCAAAATCCCTTGAGAAATTCAGTGTTGAGGCCGAAGAAGCCCTCAAAACCCTTGCAGCCTTCCAAAAAAGGCTAGAAGGCCCTAAAAAATAATTTGTTGACCACTAGGTTAAGAGCCTAATCCTAGCTTTCAAAATTGATATTCTTCAAAATATTGATGCGATCAAAACTGCAAACAATATATACAAATAGATCCAATCCCAAATCAATGCTTTCCTTCAGATCTGCAATAGAAACTCAAGAAAAACCCAACAAGTATATACAAATAGATGAAAATATGTACAAGGTTAGATGGAAATATATCCATAAGATCTATTCACAAATTTAATAATACAAGCTCTTTAAGTAGTTGATCTATTAATCAAAGTTCTAAAATAATTTAAATTTAGATCTAGAGAAAATGGTAAGGAAAATGTCTTTTCTTATTTGAATGATAAGTCTTTAAATGACCCACTATGGGTTCTTCAACATCTATGCTTGGCTAGTTGGTTAATTCAACCAAGAATGTCCCCAAGTATCCAAGATCTGATAAAAAAAGAGTTCTACACATTTGAAAGATAATTGTTAGATCCACGGAGATTTGGATAGCACAATGAAGTCTAAGGGTTTAACTGAAAACCAATAAATTTGCTCCACCTAGTGTGTTTTTCTCCAAATATAAACAATGGTGCAAGGTAACTATGCACCAATGAATCTTCGAGAGTTAAAGGAAATAACAATATGAAGCACTAGTAGAACATTAAACACAAGATATCAAAGAGATTATATCATATCACTAAAGAATAATGCCATAATTTTGCCCCAAATAATTTTATTATATGCTCAGAAAAATATTACAATGATAGCAGAGCTTAGATTGGGAGATATCTCAATATTACTTGATCGATTTGATGAGGAGCTTAGAGCTTCCTTATATACAAAAATGAGAGCATGAGAGCCTCCAAGTGGAAAAATGGGTAGTTGGACTTGATCCATGGCTTGATCCTTGTAAAAAAAATTGAACCCTTGATTACTGCTACACAAATCTCCAAAAAAATTTGACTTCCTTGATGGATGTGATGGATGAACTAATATTTGACTTCTGGGTAGTTTTGGACCATTGGAAAAATATTCAAAAATATTTTTCTTGGAATTTCCTCATTCAAAATAACCACCTAGACCGAAAAAAATGATTTCCCTTGAGAAAATATTTTCCTTCTG